>JASAMX010032104.1:0-50077 GCA_030248175.1 Microlaimidae sp. YZB2_3 | reverse complement strand
TTTTAATCCCACTATATAACAATAAAAAAGTTGGGGGGGTTGGAATTTTCATATTTCTTCAGGGTTCTGTTTTGGGCCCCTTTTATTTTCTTATATTATATATATATATATATATATATATATATATATATATATATATATATATATATATATATATATATATAAACGATATTGTTAATTGTGTTAAGCATCCACAAATTAGGCTCTTTGCAGATGATATAAAGTTGTTTGCACATCTAAAGACTACCACAATCAAAACTCAAAACTTTAAGAAGATTTAGATAGAATATACAGCTCGTCAAAAGACTGGCAATTGCAATTATCAGATCATAAATAAGAAGTTCTTCATATTCAAAATCATAACAAAGAGTTAATTTGATAATATAAGTTTTGGTGCATGACCTAGGTGTTAATATATCCCATTATATGAAATTCTCTAAACACTGTGAAATCACAGCAAAAAAGCAGTGAGAGCGACATCACTAATTTTTAGAACATTCGATTCAAACTCTGAAAATAATTTTCTCAGAGCGTAAAGTCCTGTTAGACCAATTCTAAGAATGTACACTAGTTCAGTTTGAAACCCTTATTTACAAAAAGATATAAACATTTTGGAAAGTTTGACAAAATTCACAGGGAGGTTGTTTTATAAATGCAAGTTGTTACCTGTTTGGGGTTATACAGAGCAAAAGGCTGGAATGTACCTTCCCTCCCCGCCCCCCCCCCCCTAAAATTTGGGAGTATTCCTGGCACCCTCAACCCCCTCCCCTTAAATTGTGGGGTCCCACCGACCCAGTTATAATTTAAAAACGCTAAAGATCGGGTATTTGAGGTATACATCTAAAAAATTTTTGGGACACCTCCCGTCAAAATTTAGGGGGACTGTATATACCCTCCTCCCAAAATCTGGAGGCTGCCAACTTATGGGTGGGGCATACCAAAACTCCCTCCCAAAAAAAACAGGAAAAAATTAAAACATTTTTTAATATTTTTATGACTAAAATTATGTTTTGAAATAAATTTTTGTTCACAAACGCATTTTTCGATGTCATGGGCAATTAACATTGTTGTAGGGGGAATTTGTTCATAAGGATTGATTTAACACAACCTTTCTGGGGATTATGCATTGCATGTGTCACATCCCTAACCATGGGCTAGGGGGGTCTCAGACCCCCCGCCTTTTGGGTCGGCAAAAAGAAAAAGTTGGGGTTAGACCATACATGGGCTGGGCACGGGGGGGGGGGGCGGTTGGGAGGTTAACCCCCCCCCCCCCAAATTCTGAGAAGGAGGGTTTATCCCCCCCTACTCAGAAGTGGGGGGGGGGGAAATGTTAACCCCCCAATTTTGGAAAAATGAAGCAAAAAATGACTTCTAACTGCCTCCAAACTTAAGTTTTAATGTCAAAATGAATGTTTTAAGCAATAAAAAGCTCAAAAATGCTTTAAAAAGGGCTTTTTGACCTAAAATTAATGTTTTTTACCTATTTTTCCTTCAAAATCGAAAAACGATATGGGTAAAATGCACTCCAGAAAAAAAAACGATATGGGTATTTTGCGTTTCTCGGATTTTAACCCCCCCCCCCTAATTTGGGGTTTAACCCCCCACTCCGGACCAACTTGCCTATGTATGGGTTAGACGGTTAGACCCCCCTTTGGGTCGCCAAGGATAAAAATTTGGGGTCTAGAATGGCCATTTTTTAATTTTCTCGCGTTTCGCTCCGCTCCCCGCTTGATTAATTATTCTCCACTTCAAATTTGTATTACTTTGTTGTTGTTGTTGCATTACCTGAATACTTATCTGAAATTTTTGTTGTTTTGTTTTGTAATCTTGGTATGACCACCATAGGTGAGAAAAGGGGGGGGGGGCGCGGGGGGGCCCTCCACCCCCATAGGCTCGAAATTTTGGAACCCCCCCCCCCTAGACGAACATCTAGGGCCCCCCCTCCCCCCAAATTTCCGATTCGGATTTTTTATCCCTGACCCCCTCTAGATTTTGAAAGCTGACACCCCCCCCTCCCCCTTCGGGAAAATTTTAGGTACCTTTTTTATACTAAATTTTCTTCCAAAAACGTGAATTTTCATCACATATTCATGCTTTTACACCCTTTTTATACATGAATATGGCTTTTTATTCAATATGTAGTATTATCCTATAAAAAAGAACAATTATTAAAGTTATTATGGTTTAAAACTGTTTTGCTTTAGACACCGGACCCCACCTGACCCCCCTCTAGATTTCAAAATTTCGCACCCCGGGTCGACTCCCCCTAAAAAGCTAGGGGGGGGGGTCCGGACCCCCCTCCTAGAATTCAAAATTCGATTTACTCCGGGTAACCACCCCCTAGCTTCCCCGACCGTTCTCACCTATGATGACCACGCTGAACCCACCCCATTCTTAATGTTTTAATTGATTTCAACTTCTAAATTTGTGTTATTTTGTTTTGTAATCTTGATACGACCACGATGGATGGATTGTTATCTCGTAGGTTTAAAAATTTAAGGTTAGGAGAAGCAATTTTAAAAACATTTTCTCGCACTTTGCATCGCTCAGCTGTAATTTAATTTATTCAGTTGTCAATGTTTTGGAAACCAAAAATTTTAAGGTATCAAATTGTTTGAAAAAAATTTTTTCTTTGTTTTATAGACTAATTTTTATTGAATAATAGGAAACTAATAAAGAATGTGGCATAAACAAGGTAATAAACACTCCAGGAAGCGCGAAAAAATTTTTTAGTCCTTTTATAACGTTTATTATTTGGACCCCCTTAGACCCCCCTTTTCGGAAATCCTGGCTACCCCCATGTCCCTAACTTCCATAGAGAAAATGTTTTAGAGCTTAATTAACCTAATGTGTTTTAATAAAACTAACCAATATATTTTCTGAGAAAGATGAATTATTTTCTAAATTCAGCGTGGTCATCATAGGTGAGAACGGTCGGGGAAGCTGAGTTGGTTACCCGGAGTAAATCGAATTTTGAATTCTAGGAGATTTGCAGGGGGGTCCGGACCCCCCCCTCACTTTTTAGAATGAGACCGGGTGCCGAAATTTTGAAATCTAGAGGGGTCTAAGGGGCTCCAAATAATAAACGTTATAAAAGGACTAAAAAATTTTTTCGCGCTTCCTGGAGTGTTTATTACCTTGTTTATGCCACATTCTTTATTAGTTTCCTATTATTCAATAAAAATTAAGTCTATAAAACAAAGAAAAAAATTTTTTCAAACAATTTGATACCTTAAAATTTTTGGTTTCCAAAACATTGACAACTGAATAAATTAAATTACAGCTGAGCGATGCAAAGTGCGAGAAAATGTTTTTAAAATTGCTTCTCCTAACCTTAAATTTTTAAACCTACGAAATAACAATCCATCCATCGTGGTCGTATCAAGATTACAAAACAAAATAACACAAATTTAGAAGTTGAAATCAATTAAAACATTAAGAATGGGGTGGGTTCAGCGTGGTCATCATAGGTGAGAACGGTCGGGAAGCTAGGGGGTGGTTACCCGGAGTAAATCGAATTTTGAATTCTAGGAGGGGGGTCCCAGGGGGGTCCGGACCCCCCCTAGCTTTTTAGGGGGAGTCGACCCGGGGTGCGAAATTTTGAAATCTAGAGGGGGTTCAGGTGGGGTCCGGTGTCTAAAGCAAAACAGTTTTAAACCATAATAACTTTAATAATTGTTCTTTTTTGTAGGATAATACTACATATTGAATAAAAAGCCATATTCATGTATAAAAAGGGTGTAAAAGCATGAATATGTGATGAAAATTCACGTTTTTGGAAGAAAATTTAGTATAAAAAAGGTACCTAAAATTTTCCCGAGGGCGGAGGGGGGGGGGTCAGATTTCAAAATCTAGAGGGGGTCAGGGATAAAAAATCCGAATCGGAAATTTGGGGGGAGGGGGGGCCCTAGATGTTCGTCTAGGGGGGGGGGGGTCCCAAAATTTCGAGCCTATGGGGGTGGCCCCACCCTGCCCCCCCTTTCTCACCTATGGGTCATACCAAGATTACAAAACAAAACAACAAAAATTTCAGATAAGTATTCAGGTAATGCAACAACAACAACAAAGTAATACAAATTTGAAGTGGAGAATAATTAATCAAGCAGGGAGCGGAGCGAAACGCGAGAAAATTAAAAAAATGGCCATTCTAGACCCCAAA
The DNA here is from genome assembly GCA_030248175.1 of Microlaimidae sp. YZB2_3. NCBI lineage: Eukaryota > Metazoa > Nematoda > Chromadorea > Desmodorida > Microlaimidae > Microlaimidae sp. YZB2_3. Next base: position 45,918 of record JASAMX010032104.1, on the reverse strand, counting down.
TTTTTATCCTTGGCGACCCAAAGGGGGGTCTAACCGTCTAACCCATACATAGGCAAGTTGGTCCGGAGTGGGGGGGGGGGTTAAACCCCAAATTAGGCGGGGGGGGGGTTAAAATCGGACAAACGCAAAATACCCATATCGTTTTTTTTTCTGGAGTGCATTTTACCCATATCGTTTTTCGATTTTGAAGGAAAAATAGGTAAAAAACACTAATTTTAGGTCAAAAAGCCCTTTTTAAAGCATTTTTGAGCTTTTTATTGCTTAAAACATTCATTTTGACATTAAAACTTACGTTTGGAGGCAGTTAGAAGTCATTTTTTGCTTCATTTTTTCAAAATTGGGGGGTTAACCTTTCTTCCCCCCCCCACTTCTGAGTAGGGGGGGGGTAAACCCTCATTCTCAGAATTTGGGGGGGGTTAACCTCCCAACCGTCCCCCCCCCGTGCCCAGCCCATGTATGGTCTAACCCCAACTTTTTCCTTTTGCCGACCCAAAAGGCGGGGGGTCTGAGACCCCCCTAGCCCATGGTTAGGGATGTGACACATGCAATGCATAATCCCCAGAAAGGTTGTGTTAAATCAATCCTTATGAACAAATTCCCCCTACAACAATGTTAATTCCCCATGACATCGAAAAATGCGTTTGCAAACTGAAATTTGTTTTAAAACATAATTTTAGTCATAAAAACATTAAAAAAAGTTTTAATTTTTTCCTGTTTTTTTTGGGAGGGAGTTTTGGTATGCCCGACCCCATAAGTTGGCAGCCTCCAGATTTTGGGAGGAGGGTATATCAGTCCCCCTAAATTTTGACGGGAGGTGTCCCAAAATTTTTTTAGATGTATACCTCAAATACCCGATCTTTAGCGTTTTTAATACTGGGTCGGTGGGACCCCACAATTTAAGGGGAGGGGGTCGAGGTGCCCGGAATACTCCCAAATTTTAGGGGGGGGGGGCGGGGGAGGAAGGTAGATTCCAGCCTTTGTTCATAACCAACAGGTAACAACTTGCATTTATAAAACAACCTCCTTGTGAATTTTTGTTGTACTTTTTCCAAAATGTTTATATCTTTTTGTAGATAAGGGTTCCAAACTGCACTAGCGTACTTCAGAATTGGTCTAACAGGACTTTACGCTCTGAGAAAATTATTTTCAGAGTTTGAATCGAATGTTCTAAAAATTAGTGATGTCGCTCTCACTGCTTTTTTGCTGTGATTTCACAGTGTTTAGAGTGATTTTTTTTTTTTTTTTTTTTTTTTTTTTTTTTTTTTTTTTGTGTTTGTGTGTGTTTGGTTTTTTTTTTTTTTTTTGTGTGTTGGGTTTTTTTTTTTTTTTTTTTTTTTTTTCAACTTTTTTTTTTTTTTTTTTTTTTTTTTTTTTTTTTTTTTTTCGTTGGGGGTTGATATAATGGGGATATATTAACACCTAGGTCATGCACCAAAAGCTTATATTATCAAATTAACTCTTTGTTATGATTTTGAATATGAAGAACTTCTTATTTATGATCTGATAATTGCAATTGCCAGTCTTTTGACGAGCTGTATATTCTATCTAAATCTTCTTAAAGTTTTGAGTTTTGATTGTGGTAGTCTTTAGATGTGCAAACAACTTTATATCATCTGCAAAGAGCCTAATTTGTGGATGCTTAACACAATTAACAATATCGTTTTAAAATATATATATATATATATATATATATATATATATATATATATATAAATATATATATATATATATATAAATATATAAAGAAATAGAAACGGGCCCAAAACAGAGCCCTGAAGAAATACTAAAAATTCCAACCCGCCCAACTAAAAATTCTTTTATCCATTTTAAAAATTTACCAGAAACACCATATTTTTCTAGCTTATATAACAATTTCTGATGTGACACGGTGTCAAAGGCCTTGGCAAAATAATCCAAGTATATGACATCGATTAGATGTTTTAGTTTTTTCTTTTAGTGCCTGTGTCCACTTATTAAATGTTTCCAACAGCTGTGTTATTGTGGAACTTTTCGCTTTAAAACCATGTTGAAACCTTGGCAAAATGATATGGAAAAAGACAAGAAGTTCTTCTTTAACAAGCAGTTCCATTAGTTTACAAGAAAAATATATAAGTGAAATTGGACGATAATTTTCTTTTAGGCTTTTAGACTTTAGGCTTTTAAACAGTAAGTTTAATAAGATTTGGTATGGAGACCACAAAGAATACATTACATGGTAGTATAACACCTACAAAATATCAATATGTACAATATTACAACAAAGTAGGATATAAAAAAGGTTGTTTTTTTTTAAAAATTTTTTTAACAATTTGGTAGGCAACTTATGGTGTTTACTGTTTATATGTTTATTGGTAAGTACCAAGTAGTTGTCACCTCAGTGACTTGTTATAAAATCTTAAAAACTGAGGGAAATGGCCCAAAACCCAAACTCAAACCTATAATATGTAGGTCTACAATAAATCTTTATCTATGAATATTTAGATAGATCCCGAGGTTAACCTGGATGCGCTGAGCGAAATAGAGTCCGATATGCGTTCTGGCTTCAGCTCAGCCTACAAGGAGTTGGTAGAAGAGACAAATACGACTCATCGGTGTCCATGCGACATCAGAAAGTCTTACCAAGAATGTGTAGCAACTGATTTGTCACAAGAAAATCTTGGTATGTGTATGATGTTTGGTAAAATTCAATTCTCGCGATTGATAAAATGTTCTGTAGTTTTTTTAATCAAGTAAATTGTAGTAATTGTATAACATGTTAGCGGTTCTAGCGGTTCTTGTGTTTCAAGCAATGCTTCTATTATATTTTAGAATAATCTCACAACCTAGCGTTTCAGTAAATAATTTTTTCAATTGTTTTAAAAAAGGTTTTTTTTTAGTCCTGCCTAAAATCGTTAATCTGACACAGCTATAGTCTATACAAAAATGATGCGGGCTGGCGACAAAACTCGAACTTTGAACTGTTATATATCCATAACGGAGGTTAGAATATGTGCGGGACATATATATGAGCATAGCTTAGACTCTTGGCTATCTTTTGAAAAGGTTAAGAAAAAATGTTTTTCGATGACGTCATCACTACAGCCGATGCGGTGAAAAAAACCTGGTCCCAAAAAAAAACAAAACTTTTTTATTAGTACGAGATAAGAAACGTCGCTTGGTATGCTGTTAAAACATACTTTTCTGAGTTTTTTCTAAAAGTTTGAGCGAAATCGGCTCGCTCAAATTTTTTTATAGTGAGTTAAATGCGCGCGGTTTTCGCGATTTTTCGCGAATTTTTGCCATGCTAATATTCTGTTCGAAGTATTTATTTTTGTTTGCTTCCTGCTCGAAGTGTACAATATTGATAATATTGTTATATATTAAATGTCCGTCAATTTTTATTCCTTACTTTTGACCTTAAATTTTTTTTTGGGGTTGACCCCCCGGGGGCTAGGGGGGACTAAACACAAATTTTACATTTTTGATGGAAAAAAAATTTTGAAAAAAAAATTTTTAGCATTTGTGTTTGGCCACCCCTAGCCCCCGGGAGATCAACCCCCCAAAAAAATTTTTAGGTCAAAAGTAAGGAATAAAAATTGGCGGACATTTAATATAACAATATGATAACACACTTTGAGCAGGAAGCAAAACAAAATAAATAAATCGGACAGTATATTAGCGTGGCGAAAATTCGCGAAAACCGCGCGCATTCAACGCACAATAAAAACAATTTAAGCGAGCCGATTTCGCTCAAACTTTCAGAAAAAATTCAGAAAAGTATGTTTTAACAGCATACGAAGCGGCGTTTTTTATCTCATACTAATAAAAAAGTTTTTTTTGAGACCAGGTTTTTTTTAGTGCACCGAATGTAGTGATAACGTCATCGAAAAACACTTTTTTCCTAACCTTTTCAAAAGATAGCCAAGAGTCTAAACTATTCTCCCATATATGTCACGCACATATTTTAACTTCCGTTATCTTATGGATATATAACATTTCAAAGTTCGAGTTTTATCGCCAGTCCGCATCATTTTTGTATAGACTATAGATTATTTTTTAAGATGAGTAATTAAATTTAATATCGAAAAACAAATTTTAAGTTAAATGGCAATATTTTGTAACGCATTTAATGGTCTCATTATATTCAGATAACTTAACAAAATGTTACGCGTTCTAAATGGATACATACGATAAAAAATAAATTTTCCAATTGTTGAAATGAGGGTTACAAAAATCCTATTTATGGTGCCATAGTAATCTCACCATGCAATGCAACCCCAAGGTAAAAAATTTTTAAAAAAATGTAAGTAGAAAAATTTTTAAAATTATTATGAACTAAATGTAGTTTTGTTTAACTCGCACCATTGATAATAATTTAAGTCAAAAGTTTCACTGTACAAATATTCCGTAAATTTATTTATTTTAGATGAAAATTCCAAGAAAAACGTCCCTGATGTACAATCGGTAAGCAGTTCAAGGTGCTTAAATCAGCGCATTGTTGAAGATTTCGAAAATTTCTCTCCAGCGGAAGTAGTTAAATTAAAACATCGTTATCATACGCCGGAGTTTAAACATGGAGATGGAACCCCAAAAAGTGTTCAAAGGAGCAGTAGAACAATGAAAAATAAAGAAGCTGAAACATACAAAATCCCAATTACCAGCGAAAGAACAATGCAAAAAACTATGTTCAAAACGCCTCAACCAATGGATACCAACTGGCGAGTAACCGTGACTGCTTCAAAATCAGTGGGAAAACTTTCTGGACAAAAGCGACGTGTTAGTTTTTACAATTTTTAGCGTTTTATCCTGTTTGCAACTACCATTTATGTTTTTAATAAGAATTTTTTTATCAAAATATACTAGCTGGTAGCCGCAAAAAATTAATGAAGTAGTTTTACGATTTAGGCAGAAGCTCTTTCACAAAGAGATGAAACGAAAAAATCTACTCGACGATTATCAGCAGGAACGAAAAACTCAACATTTTTGGAATTAACCGGCAAAAACTCAACTCCTTCCGTTAGTTGTTTGGGTTTTTTTTAAAACTTTTTTGAACTTATTATATGTGGTACAGTTTTTTCCAGAAAAAAAATGAAAAAAGAGCATCCTTGGTAAATATTAAAATTGAGTTGATATAATATCTCGCCAAATAATAAGATTTGAACTCTATAGTGGCCATGGGCGTAGCCAGGATTTCGGAAAGTGGGGTCCGACCCTGAACAAAATTTTCGAAAGGGGGAGAGGGTCCAGGGGGTTCCAAATCCTAAACGTTATAATAGGGCTAAAAAAATTTCGCGCGGAGTGTTTCTTACTTTTTTTATGAAATAAGTCTATAAAACACAGAAAAAATTTTTTACAAACAAATTGATACCTTAAAATTATTGATTTCCAAAACATTAACAACTGAAAAAAAGTTGATTGAATTACAGCTGAGCAAGCAAGTGCGAGAAAATGTTTTTAAAATTACTTTTCCTAACCTTTAAATTTTTAATCCCACTATATAACAATAAAAAAGTTGGGGGGGGGGTGTCCAGCGTGGTCGTATCAAGATGACATAACAAAGTAACACAAATTTGGAAGTGGGTGCCAATTAAAACATTAAGAATGGGGTGGGTCCAGCGTGGACATACCAAGATTACAAAACAAAGTAACCCAAATTTGAAAGTGAAGAAGACTATATAATTAATCGAGCGCTGAGCGGAGCGCAGCGCGAGAATATTTTTTAAAAATGCCCATTCTAGACTCCTTCGCGACCCAAAAGGGGATCCAACCTCAAATTTATCCTTTGCCGACCTAAAAAGGGGGGAAGTATAGACCATAGGTGGGCAGGAGGGGGGGTTGGGGGGGTTACACGCCCCTCAAAATCCTGATTATAGCCGACACCCCCCCTAAAATTTGGGGGTACCCCAGACACCCCCCTAAAAATGGAGTATTTGAGGTATACCCCCAAAAAATTTTTGGGACACCCCACCCCCCTTATTTCGAGGGTCGGGTATAACCCCCCTAAATCCGGAAGGCTGCCCACCTATGGTCTAGACCCCCCTGGCTACGCCCATGACTGTGGCTACTGTATTTAAAATAAGTAAAAGTGTATTATTTAAAAAAATGATAATCATTATAGTGAATACAAAAAATTTAACAAATTCTGATTGCTTAGAGCGTCTGTTCTACGATCATGTAAATATGTTTTACAAGCATATTCAAGAAAATTTAAGGTGGCGGGCTGCACAGATGAAAACGGTCACCGGAGTTAGGGGGGTGTAGGACTGCAGTAAATCTCGTAGTTAAGCGTTTAACTCTCAAATAAATAAACTTGTGCTACTCGCTTATCGTTTTTAAAGAGCGTGAATTTTGTTGTTAAAATTGCATATTCTAATGCTGGTCGTAGTGCGTGGTTTTAAATTTTACAAATTTTTGTTCTTTCTTGAAAAGAGCTTCAATCTTGTTTAGGTCAAACCTGCTATAGGATTGGAGGAAAAGCAATCTGATCAAATAGCGATTTCCGGTGACTTTAATTCCGCTTTCGTTGTTCGGCGAAGTCCAAGATTAGCGGTAAGTAATATTTTTAAAATTTACCAAATCATTTATTTTTATTTTCGAAAAATTATTTTTATTAATTCATTTGTTTGTGTCAATTCCTGTCTCTATGACATTGTATAGTACTAGAAAACTTAAATTAATTGTTAAACACAACTTTCTTCGAAAAGCGGACCCCCTTCCGACCCGGCTAAATTTAAAAACGTTCACTTGTGAATGTGATTCCTCCTTTTTTTATTGCCCTGATTTATTAAACCCTCCTGGAGTCTTACAATAGGGGAGATAGACGATAGACCCCCCCTCCTAGCAGAATTGGATTTCTTGCGGAATTAAAGTCAGAGAAAAACTTTAAAAAATGACCAAAATTTCCAAAATTTTTTGTGCTGATGTAATTTTCTTAAAATGAATATTTTTTATTGAGAAACATGGGGATAGAAGGTATAGGGACCCACCTTTTTTTGGTTTGGCAAGGGGAAAAATTTGGGGTCCAGACCAGACAGACAGACAGGTCTTTTTTTAAAATTTTTCACAAACTCATTTTGGGAAGCTAAAATTGATATCTTTTCTAACCCTTGCCATAATAGGCCCATATGTGTGCATGCAGGGGTCTCTGGCTCGCTAGACATGGTGTCTACTGCTTCACAAAACAGAAAACACCCCACTATACAGAATGCCTATATACTGTCGACACCCCCTTTAAAGTTTGGAGTAACTTGCGCCCTGAACAACGCCTTAAAATGTGGTCGGTCTATTAGTAAAAACCTTAGTTAAAACCAAAATTTTTTGCGTATCGGAGAAAAATTGCTTAACTACAAAATGTCATAAAACGCAATTTAAAATAAACATTGAAATGTTTGGCGAGAAGTTACACTTTACACAGTTAAAGGTGCGGAGTCAAATTTTTTGTTTTCGATTTTGATATTTTTTGTAAAAACATTACCTCTGCCCCCAATAGCTCACAAAATTTTTTTCAACAAAATATCTTCAGTGGTTCAGGAGTTATGACCCCCCAAAAATGGCGTTTTTCGACAATTCTGTACGTGAAAGATTGCTCAATGGGCATAAAGTGGCTATTTTCTACTTTAATTTGATACCTTGATCCAGTGGCGTGCCCAGGATTTCATTTCGGGGGGGGCGGTCTAGGGGCCCTACTAACCCTGATGGGGGGGGTCTTGGGGGCGGCAGCCCCCCAAATATGGGGGGTCTGGGGGGCCAGAGCCCTCCAGCGGGGTCAAGGGGCAGAGCCCCTTGTCAGGGGGGTCCGGGGGGCAGAATGTCCCCCGGGGGAGAAAATTTTTAATTTAAGGCGCTAAAATACACTAGAAATTTTAATTCCAGATGATAATTAAAACAAAATATAAGGTTTTTATTCCTATGTCCTATCCATTTAAAACATGTGTTTAAAAAATAAATGGTTAATATTGTTTATAGTAGTTTTATTTAACATGTATGCCTTAACTATTAAGCGGCAAAATCGATTTGAAATTGAAAAACTGAGATAAATTGTCAATTTAAACTACCCGCGAAGCGGGGAAAATTTGGTTTTTTGACTATTAATATGCTTTTGGAAGGCATCAGGAAAGTTTCTGTATTAATATTTAAGAAAAAAAAATTTCTCTCCCAAAATTCAAAAAACGTAAGGGTCCCTCCTTACAAAAAAATCCGGCTTCGCCGGATTTCGGGGGGGGGGGAGGGGAGGGGCGGCCGCCCCCCCGGGCACGCCACTGCCTTGATCGGTAATAATGGTGCAATATTTGTCGAAATATTGCGTTTCCTGTACAAAAAACCCGCAATTTTTTCGTTAAAAACACCAAACGACGGCAGTGATTTTGTGAAGTTTGTCCAACCTTTCTTTCCTTCACTTCGTGTTTTTAGCGAAAAAATCGAGGGTTTTTTGTACAAAAAACGCAATATCTCGACAAATACTGCACCAATCTTAACGATCAATTAAAGTAAAAAGTAGCCGCTTTTTTGGATAATTATAATATGTAACTTAAATCGTTATACTTATAATATTGAACAATCTTTCACGTACAAAATAGTCGAAAAACTCCATTTTTGGGGGTGGTAAGGTTTTCACAAAAAATTTTCAAAATCGAAGACAAAAAGTTTGACTTTGCACCGCACCTTTAAGACAAAATTTTTACCAAAAAACCATCGAACTAGAAGACAAAAAAATTGTATTCTTAAAATTTTTATAGCAAACCGTAAGTTATTCGGCATTGTCATTTTTAAAACTGCAATAATTATGCCCAAAATCCGAAAGGCTTTGCTGCAGCTCTGAAAAATAATTTGAAAAGTGATTTCGATTGTTCAGATGTAGAATTTTTATTAGGTTTTTTTATCTAATAACTAAATATTATCGTAATTAAAAGAGACATTTTTTCGTAATAAGTGCAATTCTTGTTTTCTTAGACCGTTCGAAGGCAGATCACATTAGAAAAATCCTCAGTCTTTCCTAAGTCAATGCTCAGTGGCAGGTCACTTCAAGTAGATCACTCCGTGGATTTAAGTTCCGCGATTTTGGATCCTAAATCCTCCCAAGCAATGGTAAAGGGAACACTTCCTGAGCACAAGAAGGTGACAAAATTCCTCCGTCTTCTACCGAATCTAGCCGAGTCGGGAATGCAATTATGCTTCGACGATCTCAGGGTGCTGCTTAACAGGTAAAATGGTCGAATCTATGATTTGAATCTAAGCAATAAATGTTTAGCGTTCCAGAAAGTATGGCGGGGTTTTTTTTAATTGACGCTAGCAATTGGTCGGTCAGTTTTATTTAGAAAATATAATTATATGTTTAAATAAATATTTAAAACCTGCTTAAAATAACAATCCATAAAAACAACCGAAAAATTTTAACAATAAAAGGGTGAGAAAAAATGTATTAAAAATTATTTTGAAAATTTATAAATTTAAATTTAGTGGCAGGTCACTTTAAGTAGATTCTTCCGTGGATTTAAGTAGATCCCTCCGTGGCGATCTTTATATTGAAATTTGTTTGCTTACCGACTGGTCATTTAATTGAGAAGTACGATATTTTGTTTTTTATTGTAGTATGGAAGGATTTGGTCTTCGCTCGTTTACTGCGTCTAATATGGAAAAGGTTTTACGGCAGTTTCAAGAATCCAAAATACGCCTAGATTCTAAAATTAAAGGAAACGATGAACGGTGAGTTTGTAAAAGTTTCGTTTGTTTGATTGGCTATACCCAGGGGAAACTTAAATTTTCAATTTTTTGGCTCGGCGCTAATTTTATGTTGAATTGAACTTAAAATTTAAATATGCCAAAAACTTTTCCTCGTAAATCTGCTTGTACCTTTGTTAATATTATAGCTAACGCGTCATAATTAGTACGAGGTTGTTCGCTATTAGTAGGCGGTGTCAAGGGATATTCTTTCCCCCCTAAAAATTTTTCCCCCCGGAAAAACTATCCCGGGATAGTTTTTCCCCCCGGAAAAACTATCCCGGGATATTCTTTCCCCCCTCGGTAAATTCTTTCCCCGGGGGAAAGAATATACCGGGATAGATTTTCCCCCGTGCTTTTTAATTTTAAAATCATATAAACTTAGAATTTTTAAAAATAATTTGAATAGCTGTACCTTTATTAGCTCAAATACCAATTTTTGTGTAATAAATTCCATTAAAACATGTTTACTCACGATTTTAATTTTGTTTGTAATTTTCTATTTTAGCGTTATAATGAGGGGGAAAGTTTTTACCGGTATATTCTTTCCCCCCTTCAAAAATTTGCATAAAGTTTATAATATTAATTCTGCGCATTCTTCAAAAACACGTCATTAAATTAAAATGATTATTTTGTTATCATGATACTTTCATAAATTCATAAAATTATTGAAATAAAACCCATGAACTACCTTAACCGTTTTACACCTTAGTTTCCCTAAGCAGCCTAAGAAAAACCTTAAAACCAAGCTAAAATTCATAACAAACGAACAACAATATAAAAAAGAGGGGAGAAAGAATATCCCGCTTTTTAACCGGGATAGTCTTTCCGGGGGGAAAGAATTTACCGAGGGGGGAAAGAATTAACCGGTGTTTTAGCGGGATGGTTTTTCCGGGGGGAAAAACTATCCCGGCTTTTTACCGGGATAGATCTTCCGGGGGGAAAAAAGAAGGGGGGAAAAGATATCCCGCGACAGGCGGTTCTAACGGTATGCAATTATATTTGGGATTACGTTTCTGTCGTTCGGGATTTTGAGTTGAATCTACACATGCAGAAAACAATGCTTTTTATGCTGTGAAAAAAGAATATTTTCAAAGCTTTATTATTTAAGCTGTAGAACTGCTAAAAACTATTTCTATTACATCAAAAAACAGAAATCGTCTGGGCTTTAATATAAAATTATTATTAAAGTTTTTTTTAAATTTTTTAAAAATGTATTAAAGGTATGAAACTACTAGAAATTTTTTTGAAAATATCACCATTTTCAAGTGGTCAAAAATACTTCAAATAGTTTAAAGCGACCATGCAAAGGGAGGGAGGGATATTTGATTTGTATTACTTTTCTTTTACTAACGCCGTATTGAACGTTATCCTGCGTTAAAAAAAACGCAGTGAACATTTTCTACAAAAACACCCATAGTAAATTTGGAAAATTTTCAAAAAACACCTGTTTTGTTTTGGAGCATTGTAACAGGTATTATATTCAAAACTAATTCAATTTTACTCATTTTTACCCATATTGGTTGGTCCGATATTATTAAAAAACGTTTAAATAACGCTATTTTTTTAAATTCCAAAACGTTTTTTCGCTCATGATTTTTTTGTAAAAATTTTATTTTTTTTTTCAAAATTTCAAATTTCATGCATTTGCATTATTTGCACTTCGCATAGTCAAAAACAACTAAAACATTTAAAAAATTACTTATACTACTACAATTACATTGTTTTTAAACAAAAATGTTTAATAATCAACGATAATGTAACTTTATAATAGTCTGCACTCGGCTAACGAAAACCAGTTTTTTTTATTAAAAAATCGATGTAAATTTTAAGGATAGTTGTATCAGTTTTAAAAGCTTCTCTTAACAAACGTACAATTTCTCAATTATTATAGATATAAATTATAAGCATGTTTTTAATACATTTATATTAGTTTTTGACGGTATTTTTGGCTTATAACAAAAATTACAATTTCTTGCGCATTTAAGACCTAGACGAAAAATCGTAATAAAAACATTGACAAATGGTATAAAAAGTAAAATTATCTCAAAACATATCTTTTTATTTTCGATTTTTTCTAATATATGAATTAAATTAGTCTAAGCTACATAATACACACCGATTTGCTCTGGGCTTTGATTTAAGACGGTGAAATATGGTCCATTTTTACATTTTTTTATTTTCGAAAATTCTCCCAAAAACTTGAAAAAAAATTGAAAAAATTGAACAAAAATTGAAAAATCTCAAAAACATACTATCTTTTTATTTTTGTTTTTTTTAATATATTATAAACATTTGTACAAGCTACCCAAAAAATACTATTTTGCGCTGGGCTTTGGCTTAAAACTTGAAATATGACCCAGTTTTTATAATTCTTTTTTTTCAACAAATTCCTAAAGAAACTCAAATAATTTCACAAAAAGTGAAAAATCTCAAAAACATATCTTTTTATTTTCGTTTTTTCCTCATATATTACTATCATTTGTTCAAGCTACACAAAAAATACTATTTTGCGCTGGGCTTTGGCTTAAAACTCAAACTATGACTTAGTTTGGAAGTTCTTATTTTCAATGAAATCTTGCAAAAACTCAAATAATTGCACGAAAAGTGAAAAATCTCAAAAAAGTATCTTTTTATTTGCTTTTTTTTCTTATATATTACTATCATTTGTCCAAGCTACCCAAAAATACTATTTCGCGCTGGGCTTTGGCTTAAAACTCGAAATATGACCTAGTTTTGGAAATTCTTTGTTTTCAACCAATTCCTAAAGAAACTTAAATAATTGCATAAAAAAGTAAAAAAATCTCAAAAACATATCTTTTTATTTGCGTTTTTTTCTTATATATTATAAACATTTTGTCCAAGCTACCCAAAAAATACTATTTCGCGCTGGGCTTTGGCTGAAAACTCAAAATATGACCCAGTTTTGGTAATTCTTGTTTTCAACAAATTCTTGCAAGAACTCTAATAATGGCACGAAAAGTGAAAAATCTCAAAAACATATCAAAAACTTATCTTTATTTGCGTTTTTTTCCTCATATATTATAAACATTTGTCCAAGCTACCCAGACTTATGCACTGCCCCCCTCTGGGGGTTTAAACGAGTGGGGGCAATTCCAAAACGGGAGGGCACGGTGGGGCAACTTTTTTGAAACAGGGGGGACAAGCAGGGGGAAAAGGAGAAAAAAAGGGAAAAGAAAAAAAGGGACAAAAAAACGAAAATAAGGTAATGGCTTAAAAACATTGAAATAGGCTAAAAACTGCAAAAAAATTGCGATAATGGCGTCATCATAGGTCAAAAATGGCGTCATAATTTTAGGTACTTTTGATTTTTTGGCGGAGGTGGGGAAATCCTTCAATAAAACGGGCATTTCCAGACCGTGCACAGGTCTGCTACCCAAAAAACACTATTTTGCGCTGGGGTTTGGTTTAAAACTCGAAATATGAACCAGTTTGGGAAATTCTTTGTTTTCAATGAATTCTCACAAAAACTCAAATAATTGCACAAAAAAAATCTCAAAAACATTTTTTTGTTTGAGTTTTTGTTCTCATATATTATAAACATTTGTCCAAGCTACCCAAAAACACTATTTTACGCTGGGGTTTGGTTTAAAACTCGAAATATTAACCAGTTTGGGAAATTCTTTGTTTTTTAACAAATTTTTACAAAAATTCAAATATTTGCACAAAAAGTAAAAAAATCTCAAAAACATATCTTTTTATTTGCGTTTTTTTTTCTCATATATTATATATATTTGTCCAAGCTACCCAAAAAATACTATTTTGCGCTGCGCTTTGGCTTCAAACGAGTTTTTTGGATTTTTTGTTATCTTTCATGAATTAAAAATATAGGTATACTGTTTTAACTAATATTTTAAAAATTAGGTCATATTTCAAGTTTTAAGCCAAAGCCCAGCGCAAAATAGTATTTTTGGGTAGCTTGGACAAATGTTTATAATATATGAGAAAAAAATAATATTGGACCAATATGGTTAAAAATGAGTAAAATTGAATTAGTTTTGCATGGAGAAAATGTTCGCTAGGGTTTTTTCAACGCAGGATAACGTTCAATACGGCGTTAGAAAGAGAAAAGTAATACAATTCAAAAATTTCCCCCTTTGCATGGTCGCTTTAAACTATTAGAAGTATTTTTAACCACTTAAAAATGGTGATATTTTCAAAAAAATTTTAGCAGTTTCATACCTTTAATACATTATTTTAAAATTTAAAAAAATTTTAATAATAATTTTATATTAAAGCCCAGACGATTTCTGTTTTTTTTTAATATATAGAAATAGTTTTTAGCACTTCTACAGCTTAAGTAATAACGCTTTAAAAAAGTCTTTTTTTCACAGCATAAAAAGCATTGTTTTCTGCATGTGTAGATTCAGATCCAAATCCCGAACGACAGGAACTTAATACCATAATTATATATTTGCATACCGTTGGAACCGCCTACTAATAGCGAACAACCTTGTACTAATTATGACGCGTTAGCTATATTTTTAACAAAGATAGAAGCAGATTTATAAGAAAAAGCTTTTGGTATATTTAAATTTTAAGTTCAATTCAACATAAAATTGACACCGAGCCATAAAAAATTTAAGTTTTTTAAAAAAATTGTTATTTTTCTGAGTAAGATGATATGGTTTTTTTGTGTTTTTGGTTGTTTCTTTACCAAGTTATTGCAAAAACAAAAAGTGGCCCGCCGCATATTTTGCTATATTGGGGGAGTTTAGGCCCCCTGGCTATACCCTTTCTTTCACACCCATCTTCACCCCTTGAGTGAAAATCTAATAGACTAGTTCGGAATAAACGTCTTTTACTGTACGAGAGAGGGTACAAAAAGAAAAAAATAAAATTTGAAAAAATCTTAGCTTTCTTAGTTTCTTAAGTTTAAACCTATACTTCATAAAAATTGCTACACGATGATATGTTTCACTACGTTGAAATGCTGTAATATATCAGTTTGTGCTAAATAAATTTTTGTTTTTTAATTAAACGTCACAATAGTTTAATATCACCACTAAAAGAGTATTATCCTGAACAGTGATTTCGAATTAGTAAAAATAAAGATGAAATTTGTGCTTTTAAACTAATTTTAAACCTACATATTTTTTTTAAAATGTTTCGCTAGTAAAACTTTGTGTGTTTTTTTTTTGTTTTTTTTTTTTTTTAATTTTTTTTTTGGTGTTTTTGGTATATTATATATTTTTGGTAAAACTATTCAAAACTTAAAAATAAATTTGAACTCCATTGCAGTTTATAAATTAAGCATTTTCTATAATTGAAACATTAAAAAACTGGGTAACAAGCGCGCCAGCAGCACCGTACCTACGAAGCGGCAAAAAACTAAAAATCCCCAAAAATTGCTTTTGCTTTTGCAATATTTAAAAAGTATTTAAGAAATTTTGAAGAGAAGGGGTCGAGATTTTAAAACAATAAATATTTGAAATATTTTAAACAAAATGTACTAGTCGCTCGCTGTTTCTCAATTTTCCCTCTACATATGATTGGCGCTAGTAGTTATGTACCCTCTTCCTAACACTAAAAAACCCTTATTCCGAACTAGTCTATAGAGCAAAATTACAGACCTTTGCACGGTCTGGAAATGTCTTCTACTTTATTTAAGGATTTGCCCCCCCCCCACCCATCCGCCCAAAAATGAAAAAGTACCCACAAATTACGACGCCATTTTTGACCTATTATGATGCCATCATCGCGAATTTTTTTGCAGTTTTTAGCCTATTTCAATTCATTTAAGCCATTTTCGAATGTTTTTTACCTTAATGTCGCTTTTTTGTCCCTTTTTTCGCTCTTTGCTTCTTTTTTCTCTTTTTTATTTTTTCCTGCTTGCCCCCCTCGTTTTAATGCCCCCCCCCCGTTTCAAAAAAGTTGCCCCACTCGTGCCACCCCCGTTTTGTAATTGCCCCCCCCTCCAATAAACTCCCGGGGGGTGCAGTGCCCAGGTTTGATATTATGTTATTGTAAACAAGCCCCCATTAATACAAGAATAATGTAAACGGTTTTTTCAGTGGCCAAAACTCGACTCAGTGCAAACTTCTGGTGCGTTTCTAATTTTTTGCGTTGTTTTTTTAATAAAAAAATTTAACTGTGGTTAACTTATTTACTATAGCTGCCCGATATAGAAAATAACTTCCTTTTCCCATGAACGCAACGCAATTCTCCCTGTTTTTTTCATGGCCCTGATCATCCGTTCCCCTTTCTCTGTAATAACTCCAAAAAATTTCTTAAGTTTCTTTTTTCGTAAACTTTTCTAATGAATAATAATTTTACTGATTTTCGGGGTTTCATAATTTGATAAATATACATTTTTACGGATTTAACCCCAATAAATCAATATTGTAAGCCAAGCAGCGAACAAGATTTTTATTCCAACGTTTCGAAGCTACAGCATCTTTATCAAGGCTCTCAATACGTTTGAGTAAAAGTTTAGGTTTTCACCCAAACGTATTGAGAGCCTTAATAAAGAAGCACGCTGTTGCTTCGAAACGTTGGAATAAAAATCTTGTTCGTTGCTTGGCTTACAATATTGATTGATTAGAGTTAAATCCCGTAAAAATATATATTTCCCAATGAATGTGTGTTTACAAGCCTTATAATCGTCTCAATTTAAGTTTTTACCATTTTTTCGCATTTTTAAAGTATTTTTTAGTGAATATAAAATGCCTTATTGCAAAATTATATCTTCAGGCGCTTGTCGAGATTTACCTCTGGGCTGGGGTATGTCCTATTTTAGCTCACCCTTTTCTTAGTTAGATTTAGGTCTTTACCCCAGGGTAAATTATATCCGTTCCTTACCCCGGTGATACCTATGTGATTTATTATGCCCATTTGTACTTCTTCTTTTAATTTATTATTGGGGAGTTCGGGGTATACAACAAGAACTTAGTATTAGTCAAAGTTCAGTGTTATTATTAAAACTTCCATCCTTTGATTTTTGTCGAAAAGACTAAATTTGTTTTTAATTAAATTTCAGGTATACATTTAATAAACATAAGCTGCCAATCGTTTTTTAAAATTATACTTTTATGGCTTTCGCTATCATAAACTTCAATAATTTTTTTATATATTTATTTACGTAATGTCTTTTAGGAAGAATACAGTAGTAAATAACAAAATTACAAGCCCAGATTTTGTTAACGAGGAGCCAATAAGTATTTGTGGAAGTGTTCTGGGAGATATCGACGTTTTTGACGAGGTATTGTGTTTTTATTTGGTCTAAGACCGGCAGGAACATACATTATTAAGCAAGAGACATATTGCACATAATTTTTATGCACTAAAAAATAAAAACCAATAATAATTAAAATGAACTGAAATGCATTACACGAAAATCATACTCAGCCACTAAACCGTATTTTCACACGTTAAATTTGCGAATCTCAACGGAAAAATCGCGATTAATACCCCGAGACAATAAAATTGGCTGATACACTTCATGATTTACAAACTGATCAATAAGTTTAAGCAATCATAACGTTTAAAGATCATTATAAGATCAACTCAAATTACAAAAAGAATATTTTCAAAATGATAATGCAAGAAATTTCAATTTTGCATACGATTATATCTGTACCTAAAATCTGTATTTAAACTGTTCCAAAGTCTGATACATTGCCGCAATGCATTAGATCGGCCATGGCTTTTAGGAGGAAGTTGATATTGATGAATTATATCATTTTAGTAGATATATTAGTGATTTTTTTTAAATTTAAATTAGCATCAGATAAAAACATGGAAAGCGATACGGAATCAAGATTTTTAAAATTAATTTTTTTATTTATTTCAGCCGATTGAAAAGTATGATGGATTTAAAAATCGTTTAGAGCGACCACAATTATCAATATTTTCCTTGGATTCAAATAATATTGACTCAGTTCAAACGGTTAGTTTATCAAAAATTATTGTGAGTTTTTTGTTTAGAACCACTCCAAATTTAAATGTTATATTCGCTAATTGCACCAAGCACGGTTAATCACATGATTTTAATTTCATTTTTGGTAGCTTTAACAATATACATAAGATTTTATTAGTTCAAAGTATAATACAATTTTAAGCGAACTTAATGTTTGATAATTGCCAAATTAATGTATAATCGCAACGCAAGTCTTATAAAGTCTTTTAACTCGTCCTAAGTGATTATTGATTAATAACTAACTAAAGTTTGTACAAAAGTGATGTGAACTAAAAAAAACCTTAGGTCAAAATATCTCGCTAACAGTGCGGTCGATGTATACGAAAACTTGTTAATGCCATTAAAAAATATGTCACTAACATTGCATGCACTAATAAAAATTTTTGTATATATTGATCGCACCGTTAGCGAGATATTCTCACTTGAAGTTTTTTTAGTTCACATCGTTTTTGTACAAACTTTAAAGATCTTTTAACTATTGAAACTCCCTGAAATTCTAGTAACACTTTTAAAGAGTTTTTTTAAAAAAAGTTTTCTATTTCGCGCCCAGTTTATAATTGATACATTTTTGTAAGGTTTTTAGAAAACAGTATATTTTTTACTTTTGAGAAAAATTTTTCCGTTTATATAGAAAATAAGCTGTATCAAGTTATATCATGTAGTGCACTGTAAAGTCGTCGCATCGGTTTGTGTTCTTATGCGTGCATAA
This sequence comes from Microlaimidae sp. YZB2_3, assembly GCA_030248175.1. Lineage (NCBI taxonomy): Eukaryota > Metazoa > Nematoda > Chromadorea > Desmodorida > Microlaimidae > Microlaimidae sp. YZB2_3. The sequence goes on along the minus strand of JASAMX010032104.1, from coordinate 27,574 downwards.
GTTTAGCTAAACGTTTTAGATTGTTGAAAACCGACCACTTTACTTGACGGAAGAAATTAAGTCTAATATTCCAGCCGGTCACTCATTAAATGATTGGCTTAACCAAACTTTGGGTACGTTATTTTTAGCGCATAAATAACACGGGCACTGAGTCACCCAGGAAAAAGCTAAATTTAGCCAACAAAATTGAATTATTCAAGATTGCCACCTAAAATGTAGAGTGATCAGATATTTAGAGTAATTCTCATAAAAATTTTGTTCTTTTGTAGCAACTGGCAGATAAAGTAACTAACAATATTTTGCAATCCTTGTGATGGCTTCTGTCTACAAGAGTTTGCCTCTTTTGTTAGGTTACAAACAGGGAACGCGGGGGGTAATTTTAAAATTATTTACTATTTCAAAAAAATAAAAACCAGGTCATGGAATAAAAATCAGGCGCTACCTAAATTTAGCTTTGGTTTTGATTAAATACTACATGGCCCCCAGACCCAATTTCTATTTCTTAAACACAACCAACCGTATAAGTAAGTATAGCCCACAATTATATCCAGATATCAATTTGTGACCATCGAAATTCCGCGAAAAAAATTTCCGCATGTGTATCAAAAGAATTGGCATTATTTAAGCAAATTGGCATATTTTTTTTAATTTTGTAGTTTAACTTTTGGTGTACAGCTGGGCATTCGCAAAAATAATTATTTTATTTTTCAAAAAAATAATTTTTGTGTGTGATATGCGAAATAAACAAGATTGGGCAGAAAAAAAATCGTAAAAATTGTATAAGAAAGTTATCATTGTGAAAAAATCTTGTTTATTTTTTTTTAGATTTAGCTGGGCACATACATGATCATGGACCGGCAAGCTAGGGGGGTGGCTGGCTACCCCAGGTAAATGGCTTTTTGAAAGCTAGGAGAAGGGTCCGTACCCTCCCTCCTAGCTTTTTAGGGGGGGTACCCAGGGTAGACCAGTTTGAAATCTAGAGGGGGGTCAGAAGGGTTCTGGTTTCCAAACAAACTCACATTAAATCATTTATTTAAGTTTTTTAGCACTAATATAGAATTTTATATACTAAAATAGGCTATTTATGTATAAAAAGAGTTCAAAAGTACTGTTTTTTACTACAAAATTTTGTTTGTGACAATAAATTTTGATCTAAACTTATACTCAAAATAGGCTAGAAAGGGGGGGAGGGGGTCAATTTAAAATTCCAGAGGGGGGTAGGGTATCAAAATTTTAAAAATTTTGGGGGAGGGGGCCCTTAGATTTTTTTCAAGTGGGAATGCGAAATTTCGAGGCTAAGGTGAGTTGGACCCCACGCAGCCCCAAGCCTACCCTACCACCCTATGCTCATGTATGGCTTAAGCATTTTGCAAAAATAATTATTTTATTCTTGAAAAAGAAACTAATTTTTGTGTGTCACATTCCAAATAAAGAAGATTGGGCAGAAAAATAAATCGTAAAAATTGTAGAAGAAAGTTATGATTATGAAAAAAAATCTTGTTCATTTTTTTTAGATTTGACAACTTCCAAATCTTTCGAAAAGGACGCTGATTTAGAAAAAAGCTTGAAAAACGAAAGGCGCCTCTGGGCGATGGCCCGGCAAAGAAACGTTATGTTAAAGAAAGGTTATTTGGTGTGATACTTGATAAATTATTTGAACAGGAAACTGAATGAATGAATTATTGTTTTTCTTCAAAGCCTAGTATGTTATAATTTATGTAAAACTGTATTATTTGTTTTATTTTTGTTTCTAATTTAGCCATAGACTCGGCTTAGAAGTTTACCAAGGTTTTCAGTCAGCTTTTATCTTGGGTATTTTTTTTTCAAAAGAGAAATTTAAATAAACTTGAAAAAAAATTTTAAATAACGACTTCGTTTTTGCGGTAGCAACGAAGATGAAAATTTGTTCTTGTTCACTAAAAATCGTTATATATTGCAAAAATAGCAGATAGTCGCTAATCTCTGGATACAATTTTTTGACCGATTGTAAGCTCAAAGACTAAAACATATTTCAATAAATTTCCATTATATTTGTTATGTTTATGAAAGTCAATCGAAATGCGCCTTACCCTTCGAAGGCGGTATTTCGTATATCATGCCCTTTGAAACAAACTTATTTGAAACATATATTTCTCCTTGTCCTTCTTTTAAATTTATTTAATATTTTTTGGTGGGAGACTTTCTCGTATGAAACCTGGTTGAAAATCGGATATAACTTCCTAATAAAGTTTGATTAAACAAAACATTAAAATACGCAAAAATGTATGAGTAATCTTAATCTCTGTATACCCTTTAGTTTAAACTTTTTTACAACAACGTAAAGTTAATATTAAAAAAAAACAAATAAAAACGCACAAGGAAGACCGTACATGCTTATTTTGTAGCAAATAAATAATAGCTAAGTGTTGTTTTAATGAATATAAAGGCTAATTGCGCATAATCATCAAATGATATGTTTTTAATAAAAACAAATAAAGAAGCGTGAGATATGTCTCAAGTTCTTTTATCTTGTTTTTAGTGTGGTATCAGCAAAATGAAGATTTAATAAAATACGTCGATGACGCTTTTAACAAAAGTTTGCAAGCATTTTTTGTTAATATCAATTAATAAAAATTTGATTAGGATGACTGATAGAACAAAGTTTGAGTATTTCCTGAAGATTTTTCAAAAAATCTGGTTGAATTTTTTTTTAAGATTACTAAAGTCTGTTTAAAAACGATTAAGACTGGCGCCAAGCGTTAACGTTAATCGTTTTTGGTAACAGTTAAAACTTTAAAAAAAAGTAATGTTCATCAATGACCCATCACTACGAACAGTCCATAGGGTGAAAAATCCTGGGACTCAAAAATGTGTTTTGTGAACAATGAGTTTTTTAATGACTGTTTAAATGCCGCCGGTTTTTGCGTTTTCATTCATTTGATATATCGCCAGGCTGCGCACTTGTCTTGGGCCTACCTAGCCCCCGGGGGGTCCCCCTCAAAAAAATTTAGTTCACAAGAAAGTGCAAATTAAACCATAAACACAAAGTGAAAAAATGCGGAAGCCGGCCGCATTTAAACCATAAAAAACTCACCATTCCAATCGTACATAAGCATAGGGGGGTGAGGTAGGCATAGGTGCGTGGGTGGATTTTGGAGGGGAAGGTATACCCGACCCCCGAAATTGGGAAGGCCCCCTTCCCGAAATTCCAAAAAAAATTTCGGGTATATCTCAAATACCTTATTTATAGCGTTTTTAATACTGGGACCCCCAAAATTTTAGGGGGGTGTACGGGGTACCCTTTGAATTGATGATTTATAATGACTTTCTTGGAAACCGAACCCCTCTTGACCGCCCTATATATTTGAAATTGGCCTACCCCGGGTCGACCCCCGTAAAAACTAGGAGGGAATACGGACCCCCCTCTCTGAACCCCCTCCTAATTTTCAAAGGGCCATTTCCATGCTAATGTTTGATTCCAATTGTCTCAAATTTTTAGGAAACATTCTCAAAAAGTATATTCTAGATAGATAGATAGATAGATTTTATTTCTAGTAAGTATCACAAACACAGTTAGGAAAAGCATACCAAGTAGCGTTTTTTATGTCGCACTAATAAAAAAATTTTTTTTTGAAGCTCAAGGTTTTTTCACCGTATCAACCTAGCGGTGGCGTCATTAAAGAACACCACTTTTTAAAATTAGCTGATAGCCAAAAGCCTAAGCTACACACTGATTTTGAAGTGTGGTACTAGTAATTCGTTCGACTTTTAAAGTTTACGTTTTGTCGCCAGTTTTAATAATTTTTGGACAGACTTTAATTTCATAAATAATTAAATTAATAAATAAATTAATTAATAAATAATTAAATTAATTAAATAATGCCATAAATTATTTTATCCCCACACTAACCCCAAATTTTTGGGTCGGGAATACTACCTCTCCGAAAGCCGAGAGGCTGCTTATCAGGGACGTAAACAGGGGTGATAGAGAAAATAAGGATAGTGGTTTGGTGGGGGGCATAAGTGGGCAGGGGTTGGGGGGGAGGTTACCGGTCACACCCCCCCAAAAAAAATCCCGATTATAGCCGCCACCCCCCTAGAATTTGGGGGTACCCTGGACAACCCCCCCCCCTAAAATTTGGGGAGTTCCAGTACCAGAAACACTAAAAATGGGATATTTCAGGTATGCCTCCAAAAAAAATTTTGGGACACCCCCCCCTAATTTCGGGGGTCGGGTATACCCCCCAAAAAAATCAGGGAGGCTGGCCATCTTTGGCGGGGGGGCAGGCGCCCCCCCCCACGAAATGGTAGCCAGATGGTAAAATTTGGGGGTTTTCAGAGGCTAAATATTCAAAATTTTCTAGCGCCTCGCTTATCGCTAGGCCATGGCCAATAGAGGGGGAGGGGATTTTTTGGAAGGTGCTGTATACTTGCTCACAAAGGGTTCTGGGTGGTAAGAGCCCCCAGAAGTGAGAGGGAAATTTAAGCTCTTAAAAGGAATCAGGAAACCTAAATTTAAGTACAAAATTCTTTTTTTTAATAAATACAACAATAAAAGTTATAATTAAATAGTATTCAAAATAGGTCTATAGGTTTTCTGGGGGGCTTTTTCAGATTCTGATAATCTTTTTTTTTTCAAATATATATCCTATTAAATAAGAAAATTAGAAAAAAGGGTGTTTTTTTCGCTCACTTCTTCCAACAAAAAAAAAACACTTCCTAAAATAAAAAGCACTTCGAAAATCAGCTCTAAAACACTTAATTCCTAAGTTATTTGAATAAAAACATCATTTTCATGCTTTCGAAACGTTTTTCCACCAATATAACTACTTTAAATTTCATGGTTTTTCGATTAACACATGAAAAAAAGGTTGAAAAAAAAATTTTTTTTTTAAAGTTTGAAAAAAAAATTTTAGTGATAATTTAAAATTTTAGGTTCTTTTCTGTATTTTTTAAGTAAAAGTTTCAGTTTTAATGGTTTCAGTTTTAACTTTTTACCCCAGAAAAGTTATTTTTTTGCAATAGTTTTGGATTTATTAAAATTTAGAGAGAAAAAAGTTTCCACTTTTTAAAAAAATAACATTTCCATTTTTTTGCCGATAATTGTAATTTTTAGTCCTTTTTAGAGCAACAAAAACTTTTTGTTAGATTTACGCACATTTTTACCCCAGAAAAACAGTTTGTAAAAATATTTTTCATAGTTTAGTGATTTTATAAAAATTTTAATTCTTTGACGTTTAATAATGAGAAGAAAAACATAAATTTTGAAATCTTGATACAAAAACATAACATTTGCTTGGCTGAGGCTCTGTTTTTTAACTCGGGAACGGGAATTATTTTTAACAAAACCGCACAAACATTTAGGTAAATAAAACAGTGATGCAATTTTTTTTTATTTTTAAAATATTTTTTTTGTTTGTTTTTTTACTTTTTTTCACAATAATAAATGTCATATGTGTTAAAATACATCACATGACAAGTAATTGATTTTAAAATCCGTTTTTTATATGTATTTGAAGTTCAAATACACTTTTAGAAGTTTTTATGGAATTTTAAATGAATTTCAAGGTGTTTTTTTTGGAAAAAGCACCCAAATTTGTTTACAGAAAAAAGAACTTAAAAAGAAACTAAAAAAAAGAAAAAAGAAAAAAATTTTCCAAAAAAAAAAAGAACACCTTATTTTAAAAAAAACTGGTGCGACTAGGCTAAGAACCATGGTTACCACGTGAAAGAGCGAGTGTTAATGGTACATGATGTTAATTTTCATGTAGCTCAAAAAGGTTAAAAAAAATACCGATATTCCAAACACAGCATAGGTGAACTCGTTTTCGAGAAAAAAAAATTCAAAATTTTCAAAATGTCATATTTTTTCGAATTTTAGGTTTTAAATAGGTAAAAAAAAACAACTTTTCCATATTAATTTTTGGCGTAGATTTCATTAAGACCTTTAAATTTGAGTTTTAAGTTGTATTTAAGGAGATATGGGGGTGTTTTTGTGTTTGTTTTTTTTTTTTGAAAAAACCGGGTGTTTTTTTTGTTCCCTTACCTATATATGCCATTATAATTTAAAAAAAACAAACGTTTTTTTAACATAAAAAATCTTTTTTTTTTTCAGTTTTGGTTAGGTTTTTATAGTAAATGCTGCACTTATTAATATGAACTGCAACTGTACTAGCGTTTTTAATTATTTTTTTCTAATCATTTTTGTGAATAAGAGGTGTGTCATGATCCTAAATTACTCTTATTTATGTATTATTGATAGCTTTAATACATTGCAGAGTGATTAGGAAAAAAAAATTTTTCTATTTTTTTAAAAAAAAAACCAAAGGGGAACCCTTACTAAAAAATTTTTTTGTACTGAAATCCCCTCTCCAAAAATGAAATCCCGGGTACGTCCTTGCTGCCCTCGTATGGGTATGCCATTCCTCTCCACGTTAAGAGCAGTGGGTCACCCGTCCTCCCCTTCAGGATCCCTATTTTTGGCTCAATTAAGCTATAAAAAAATTAAGCCCCCTAAAATTTTACTATTCTATAATAATTATAATTATACCTTACTCAATATTTGACGTGTCTAAGTTATTGTATTTCATCCCGTCCCCCCTCTTCAGCGTACCCAATTTATTGAAGTGAACACTATTCTTTGAAATTTGGGGAAATATGCACCTCCTCAGACCTGTGCACGGTCTGGAAATGCCCCCCCCCCCCCCGTTTTATTGGAGGATTTGCCCCCCCCATCCGTTTTATTGCCCCCCCCCGCCAAAAAATGAAAAAGTACCCTAAAATTAATACGCCATTTTTGACCTATGATGACACCATCATTGCAAATTTTTCGCATGTTTTTAGCCTATTTCAATGTATTTTAAGCCATTTTAGACTTATTTTTACCTTATTTTCGCTTTTTTGTCCCTTTTTCCTTCTTTTTTTCTCTTTTTTCCCCTTTTTTCTCTTTTTTTTCTTTCCCCCCTGCTTGCCCCCCTGTTTTATTGCCCCCCCGTTTCAAAAAGTTGTCCCCGTTTCGGAACTGCCTCCCTAATAAAACCACGGGGGGCAGTGCACAGGTCTGCTTCCTGAGTATTGAATACATAATGATTTGGCATATAAGTTTTTATCACAAAAATTTTATTAACAATTATCATCTAAAAATATAATATATTTAGCTTACCAACAGTTGCCATGAGTATTATGTATTGTAAGAGTCCCAATGGCTCCGTTAGTACTACAGGGGTTAACGTTCCCGTCGTTTTCCCCGTAATACACGTAATGCAATTTTTGACATGGAATATATCCCCTTTACTTGTAATTCAAATTATAAATGGTATCCCGTCATTTGTCCCGTCACAATCACCCAATCAAGATGCTCAACAGACAATCAATCCAGAACAATTTCAGTATTAATAATTATAACATGCCCTTTCCTTAAATTTTTTAAGAAGGTTAGGTTGTCCTTACTCATGCTGGCCAATATTAGTAGTGAGTTCTAATATTGTGTAAGATGATATGAACAGCAATTCTCATTTTATATGGGGAGATTTGGGATTTCTATACAAACAAACAAACAATCTTTGAAATTTATGTTTCTAAGAGTTTTGAACTAAATTTTGGTGTTTAAAAGAAGTTGCTCCTAAAATGTGGGTGGATGAAACACCAGCAGCACCTCGAAATCGTAGAAAACGCACAATGGAGCCGCTGGAACTTTCTGATTCTTCCTCAAATTCCCGTCGTTCTTTTTCTGACAATATTCTTGATAATTTTACTATGAAAACTAAAGAAAATGAACAGGTACGCATTGCGATATTTTTTATTTACACAAAATTAAATTTGTGATTATTTTAATTAACTAATTGATAACTTTAATAATAATTTTCTAAGTTAAAAACCACAAAACGTTTAGGTGACTGTTTACGGGAGAACACTTCTTGACAATTTCCAATGTGTAATTGGACGCGGTCGATACGGACACGTAGATGCTATGATGGAGCCTAAAACAAAATTGGTTATGGCTATTAAGGTATTATTGGATTTGGCGAAGCTAGGATTTTTTTTTAGTGAGATGCAGTCTTTAAATTTAAATTATGTTGTTTAGAGCGTCTAGGAGGAACGTACCGAAGATTTTATGATTCTTGCCGAATATTAAAGGGGGGAGGACAATTAATGGATCGTGCTTATTTAATATATTTTTTGAAAAACATTGTCTGAAATTGTGTAAAATTTTTAACAGACCAGGGGTCGCATTCTGAAGAAACCCTTATATTTACCCCGATAAATTTATTCCAATGAAAATAAAAATAATTGTAAATAAATAAACCTGCCGCATATGGGACAGAAAATGATTGCAATGATTTTTTTTATATTTTTTTCTCGCGCCGCAAAACCACCTCGCGCAAAATAAAAAAATTAGTCAATGCGCGTATTTTATTTTTTATTAAATTAATCCTACGGGAAAAATATTTAACCACCTCTCGAGTTGGATAAATTCTTATTCTTAAAACAATAGAAAAAATTTAACCCGACTTTTACCTAGGTAAAATTGATTTTTTACTCGCATCCTTAAGCACATAAAAAAAGTTAACCCGGGGTAACTTTTAACCGCGCGTCAGAACGCGCGCCCAGTGCGCGGTCTGAAATTACCTCTCCCCGCTATATTGGAGTGGCTGTGCCCCCCCCCGCCCCCGTTTTATCCCCTCTCCCGCTTGAAAAATAAAAAAACTACTAAAAAATTAATGCACCATCAGACCTGTGCACGGTTTGGAAACGCCCTCCCCCGCTTTATTGGAGGATTTGCCCCCCCGTTTTATTGCCCCCCTCTGCCAAAAAATGAAAAACTACCCTAAAATTATGACGCCATTTTTGACCTATGATGACGCCATCATCGCGAATTTTTTGCAGTTTTTAGCCTATTTCAATGTATTTTAAGCCATTTTAGACCTATTGTTACTTTATTTTCTCTTTTTTGTCCCTTTTTTCCTTCTTTTTTTCTCTTTCTCCCCTACTTGCCACCCCGTTTTATCGCCCCCCGTTTGTTTCAAAAAAGTTGCCCCCCGTGCCCCTCCCTCGTTTTGAAATTGCCCCCCTCCCCCAATAAAGCCCGGGGGGACAGTGCACAGGTCTGCACCATTTTCAACCTATTTGCGCGAAATTTCGGTAGTTTTTTAAGCCATTTTTTAAACGCATTTTTTAAGCTATTTTAGACCTATTTTTAGTTAATTTTTCCTTGTTTTGTCTTTTTTTTTTCCTTTTTGTTCTCTTTTTTTCTCTTTTTCCTCTTTTTTCCCATTTTTCCTCTGCTTGCCCTCTTGTTTAAAAAAAATTGCCCCCCTGTGCCCCCATTTTGGAGTTGTTCCCCCCAATAAAACCCCGGGGGAGGGGGCAGTGCACAAGTCTGCTTCGATAATAAGAGTTTCAAAAAAAATTATTTCAGAGAATCAGAGATTCAAACGACCATCAAGATGTGCGTTACTTAGAACGTGAAATCCGAGCCTGCAGAGCTGCAAAGGACTGTCCATCGTTAGTCACTTGCTATGGTATGTGGGTCGTTTTGATCAAGTCGTTGTATTACTTGTATTAATGCGATTTTGTCTAATTTCTAAGCTATAGTTTGTAAAAAAAATAATGCATACTAAAAAAAATTTGAGAAATTCGTACAATAAAACTATATCGGCGTATTGTATAGCATAAGACATGGGCAAGTTGGTTCGGAGTGGTGAGGAGTTACTCTCGGATTAAGGGGGTGATATTTTGTAAATTGACTTTTCATTTAGCGAGATATTATGCTTATTTAAACAAATTTTCTATTAAGCATCCTTTTTGTACAGAACATAGTTTATTAATAATATTACACCTTATGGACTATACTATATCCTGGATCACAAAGGCGTAAGTGCTTTTTTTACAACCAGAACTACAAGTAGAAGGCTGTAGGTAGCAGTCCCCTCTCATCCCTATTTAGCCCGGTAAAGATAAAATTTGGTAAAGGAGAAGCGGGTAAGGACATTTTTTTAAAACATCGCGAGCTTCGCTGCGCTCAATCTCGATTTTATATCCTGCATTACAATTTTTTAGCATTGCTTCCGATAAACATCAATGACCCCAGGAAATAGGGTCGATTTTATTTCATTTGTATGACAATTAAGATTTGCTGAAAAAGGCGTTCAAACCGTCCCATGACGAAACATTTGTTTAAACGGTGCACCCAATTGTCCATTTTTCTACACGAGAAAAGGGCGCTGAAAATATTTTTAATTACATATTTTTCTTTAAAGTATAGATGCATTTTTAATTTAAATAATGTCTTTGTTGATCTTTAAAATGTATTTGTAGAATGAAATTAAACAAGTGTTTTTAGGAATCATAAAATTAGAAGGTGATATTTGGATTTGCATGGAGTTAATGGACACATCAATCAAACGATTTTATGAAACTTGCTTTGATAATCAAATGATCATTCCAGAATTCCTTCTGGCCCGTATTGCGTATTCGGTAAGAAAACTTAAATATTTGTCCGCCAAAAACTTTTTAGATTTTCTAAATTGAGTTGCTAATAAAACAGAGGCATCCATCAATCAGCAGGCCGTGCATCACCGTAGTTGTACCCCTCTAATCTCGAACTTAAAAGTACTCTCATCCTTTTTTGCACCTTTAAATTGTGTTACGAGAGACGCCTGCCTAAAATTTGTGAGTTGTTAATAATGAGAATACTAGAAAGGGATGTTAAGTGGTAACAAGGAACAATTCGCTTAAATTCTCGACCACCTTAAGTGGCAGCTTTATTTTCCGTATACACCAGAAAACCGGCAAGTTGTCCACATCTGAAAGTGTTATGTCTTTCTGTGCACTATTTTTATTGACCCCTTCAATAAGATCTAATTATGTTAAGAACAGTCGTAAAGACAATAAAGTAAAATAAAGGTCTACGTCGTTCCAAAAACAACATTTTTTATGTATCCATTTAAGCAAGAATCTATAACACAAGAGAATGTCCGACTGAACACTAAATTTTTAACTAAAATTTTGCGAGAAAAGTCGCACTTTTAAATTCGTGTGCGACTTTTCCCACAAAAATCCGACATTTTCTGCTAGTTTTCACGCGCTGCGATTTTTAACACAGTGTTAGTTTTTTCGCAGTGGGGACTGCGACTTCTTTTGCACTCTATGCTGCTTTATTCGCACTGCGATTATTTTCGCACTGCGAGTCTAGCTGCGCAACAAAAAAAATACAGACGCTGGTAGTCATTTTCAATGGAGTAAAACTTGTTTTATTTAATTTTAAAACTTGTTTTATTTCATTTTAAAATGTTGGAAAGTTAGTTTATTTCATTAAAATTAAAAAGTTTTAACATCTTAAGGTAAAACAAACGACTTTTACTCATTTAAACACAAAATTTTCGCTCCGCTTTGTGTTTTTTTTTGTTGTGCAGGCAGACTCGCAGTGCGAAAATAATCGCAGTGCGAATAAAGCAGTATAGAGTGCAAAAAAGTCGCAGCCCCCCCCCCTGCGAGAAAATCAACACTGTGTTAAAAATCGCAGCGCGGGAAAACTAGCAGAAAATGGGGGATTTTTGCGAGAAAAGTCGCACACTAGTTCGAAAGTGCGACATTTCTCGCAAAATTTTGGTCAAAAAATTTAGCGTACAGTCGGACATTCTCTTGAATTATATTCTTGATTAAGTTAAGTTAGGTAAGATATATTTCTGTTAAGGTAAAATATATTTCTCTAACTAATATATTAATAATTTTTTTTGTTATTCTAAAAATTCCTCATAAATGGTGGGGCTTGAACTAAGGACGTGTAGCAGTGGTAAAAATATTGAAATAAGGTTTTGATTCTTAGGTTTTTAAAAACTTCGTTACAGTTTTAATATTACCTTCAAATACCAGGTCTTTGTAATACCCAAGGACTGTTTACGAACTACCAAAATTTTTAAAAACAGCCTATTTAAATGGTCTAACTTATTTTAAAAAATATGAAATTTCAACAATTTTATTTCAACAATTTTTAATTTTTTTTATTATTTCTAAATAAAAAAAAACAGTTTTTAGATTAATTTTTGGTGTAGATTTACCTGGGAAATCAAATTTGAATAGATAATCCGAATACATAAAAAGTACAGGGCAGGAGGTGGTTTTTAGTCATGTGTTGTTGATTTCACTTCTCAATAAAGTTTGTTCTTTATCATCTTTTTATTAGTGCTGAAAGAAAACTGTATTGGTATTAAGGTTTTGGAGGGATTAAACTTTCTGGCCATAAAGCTGAAACTAATGCATCGGGATGTAAAGCCTTCCAATATGTTGATAAGTCGGGGAGCCGTAGTTAAAGTTTGTGATTACGGTATTAGTGGAAAGCTAGAAAGCCAACCAGTTGACCAAACAATCAATGCCGGATGCCCACCTTACATGGCAGTAAGTTCAGTAATTAATTAACAGTAAAAGGTATTACTTTAATTTTTGTGTTTATGTCTGAGTGTGTTGGCATTTTACACACCATGGGAACATGGGGCAGCTTATATAATTGTGTATATTGCAGACCTGTGCACTGCCCCCCCGGGGTTAAAACGGGGGGGCAATTCCAAAATGGGGGGCACGGGGGGCAACTTTTTTGAAACGGGGGGGCAAGCAGGGGGCAGGGGAAAAAAGAGAAAAAAAAGGAGAAAAAAGGGAAAAAAGGGACAAAAAAAGTGAAAATAAGGTAAAAATAGGTCTAAAATGGCTTAAAATACATTGAAATGGGCTAAAAACTGCAAAAAATTCGCGATGATGGCGTCATCATAGGTCAAAAATGGCGTCATAATTTTAGAATACTTTTTCATTTTTTGGCGGGGGGGCAATAGAACGGGGGGGGCAAATCCTCCAATAAAACGGAGGGGGCATTTCCAGACCGTGCACAGGTCTGATATTTTGTCAGGAATTATCTTATTGCGTTTATTTAGATGTAGACATAGATGCACATGGTTGTATCTAGGATTTTGCAAAAGCAGGAGGGGTACTGGGCATAGGTGGACAGCCTCCTGGATTTTGGGGGGTATATCCGACCCCTGAAATTTGGTGGGGGGAGGTACTGGGGGTCGTTCGGCCAAAATTTAATTCTATCCTGTGATTGTTTGAAAACAACTGAAGAAAACGTTCCTCCTTTTGCCCCTCCCCCCGCCCCGCTTCCCCCTGCGGTCATGCGCATATACACTAGTGATTTTTCTGCGCTACAATAAAACCAAAGAAGCTCTGCTCTGAAGCCCTGCTGCCCAAATTAACATTTAAAGTTTATTTAAGCTTAAACTCTGTTTTAAACTATGATATCCCTATTTTTAGGGCTATTTTTTTATTGTTTTTAATAATTTTTTTAAATTTAGTTTACAAAAAAATTTTGATAAAATAATCTATGGCATTATTCTTTAACTAATTACGTAATTAGTACAAAATTGAAACTATTTAGCAACTATTTTTTTAATTACACGCAAATGACTACAATGGCAATTTAAATGTCTGAAATTACTCAATTTTTTTAACTGAAAATTCCCTAAATTTAAAATTGTTTGAAACAATATGCAAAGTGTAAAAATATCTTGTTTTAAAGAACCAGTATTTTGTTATTAATTTATAGCCAGAACGAATAGACGACAAAAATCCGGCATACAAGCGTTATGACGAAAGATCAGACGTGTGGAGCCTTGGAATTAGCTTAGTAAACAAAATTTTTATTGTTATTTTGCTTTAAATAATCAGACCTGTGCACGGTCTGGAAATTCCTCCCCCGGAATATTAGTGGCTGTGCCCCCAGCCCGTTTTATTTTCCCCCACCCCACCCAAAAATGGAAAGGTACCCAAAAATTATGGAGCCATTTTTCACTTATTATGACGCCATCATCGCCAATTTTTTTGCAATTTTTAGCCTATTTCAATGCTTTTTAAGCCATTTTAGACTTATTTTTACTTAAATTTTCTCTTTTTTTTCTTCTTTTTTTCTCTTTTTTCTCCTTTTTTTCTTTTTTTCCTTTCTCCCCTGCTTGTCCCCCTCCCCGTTTTATTGCTCCCCCCGTGTGCCCCCCCCGTTTTGGAATCGCACCTCCCCCAATAAAACCCTGGGGGGCACAGTGCACAGGTCTGAATAATAATTTGTTTTACAGGTCTTTGGCTGCATGTAATGTAACAAAGGTAAAACCTTCGTCTCACGGTGGACGTATTTTCGTATGACCAATGTCGCCGGGACGTACCCAGGGTTTAATTTTGTTTTGGGGGGAGGGGGCGGATTTCAGTACAAAAAAAATTCGAGAGGGCTCCGCCCCCCCCCCCCCTATGAACTTTTGGGGGCGGGGGGGGCTGCCCCCCCCCTAATTTTTAAAAAGGTTAAAAAAGCAGGGATAAACGTGGATAAAACTAAATAAAACTCTTTTTGGCCTAATAACGCATTATCTAAAGTTTTTAGCGGTAAAAGCATGTTTTCTTAGTTAAAAAAATACATTAGCAGACCTTGGCAGAGCCTAGATTTAACAAAAAAGGGATTTAGAGACCTTTCAAACCCCCTGGATACACCCGCACTATAAACCAAAGCAGATAAGCAGCATCTTCATGTTTTTTAGTGTACCTATATGGAAAAAATTACCGAGCCATTGCCGAGGGGAAAGGTAATATACACAAATCAACCAAATAGGATTGTTTGTTTTGCTTGATGTGTAGTACTTATTGTTTATTAAAATTATTGTACTTTTTTCAATAACATTAGGCAAGATAAATAGCGATAAATATGCATATTATGGAACCTGACCGCTGAGCGAAGCTAAGCAGAAAAATTTTTTTTTTGCTTTTTGGGGGTCAACAATTGCGGTACCAAAACTATTTTATAGGCGATCAGCGAGGCGTTAGAAAATTTTGAATTTTTAGCCCCTGAAAACCCCCAAATTTTACCCTCTGGCGACCATGTCGGGGGAGCGACCGCCCCCCCCCCCCGCCCAACCACTATCCTTATTTTCCCCCCGTCGGAACGTTTCGGGGGGGGGGGGCGGCCGCTCCCCTGGTTACGTCCCTGCAATGTCGTACATAAGCCTTACCGCGGTAAACTCTACGTATGACCTATGTCGTACTTAGGTCATACACAATTTTTTGTGCGTAATTAGTGCCCAGTAAGCGAGCAAATTGAAATGGTGAAAGCTGTACGATAGCAATATGCAAATTTTGCAACATGAAATATCCTACGTAATACACTGTATCCGTGAAGAAAATCTGCATATTGCTACCGTACAGCTTTAACCATTTTAGTTTACTCGCTCACTGGCCACTAATCGCGCAGAAAAATTAGGTATGTATGACCTAGGTACGACATAGGTCATAGGTACGACATAGGTCATACGATTTTATAGTTTCACAGTTGTAACCGAGGAAAAGGTAATCACAGGAACGAGATAATGTTATTTTTTAAATTTATCTTAATAATAATTACAATTAATACATTTATACGTGTTTAGTATGAAATATCTACGGGTACACATCCTTATGACAAATGGAAAAATCCGTTTGAGCAAATTAATCAAGTGGTTCGATCTCCTGCGCCCAGGCTCCCGTTTTCACTGCCTTATAGTGAGAGCTTCAGGAATTTTGTTACTCTGTGGTAAGCTATGTGATTTACTTTTATATTGGTTTGTCATTCATTTTGGTTTTTTTTGTTTTGAAATTGATGTAATACTTAACTGTTATTTATTGTTTTTGACGTATTTTATTTAAAATGTTGTGAAATAGCGAAATTATAATTATTGTCGAATTATGATTTCTTTAGTAAAAATTAGAAGTCCGTGTGTTGGGCTGAGGGCTTTAATCTTTTTCCAACCTCAGCGGTTGTTTCAATACTTTTTAAGGTGAAAGGGGCGGTCGGCTTCTTTTGTTCGGCGTCACAATTCGGCATTTTTATTACCACTTCCTTTTATTTTTTTTTATTATTACCGTGTTATATATACAAATGGGCAGTTTCTCGGATTTTTTTGATTATTTATGCCCCAAAAGCTTTGTTTTTAGCGTTTAGTACCATAGATGAACACGGTCAAAAAGCTAGGGGGGGTGTTTACCCCGGGTAAATGAAATTTCAAAATCTAGGGGGGACCTAGGGGGGTCGAACCCCCCCTAGCTTTCTAGGGGGGTCGACCCGGGGTGGAAGATTTTGAAACCTAGAGGGGGGGTCAGGTGGGGTCCAATTTCCGAAACAAAATACTTTTAATATAAAGATGGAGGTTGTGTGAGGAATTTTAATAAAAAGTTAACATAGTGAGACTACCAAAGTTTTTGTTATAAATATAGAAAATTTTTTGCTATAAATAGAATATTATTAAAAATAATTGATGCTATTTAAATGTATACTGTACTTATAAATTTATGTATAATTAAACAGCAACAGTTAATAAGTATATGTTGAGCCTTTATTCCATAAGTTTTTCATACATATGCATATTGCATATGTGTTAAGAGACATTTCGCATGTATGTGTAAACATACATGCTAAAGAAGACATTTCACGTATATGCATAAAGCATTATACGCTGAAAAGACATTTCACATGTATGCAAAAGCATACATGCTAGAGACATTTAAATTTAAATTTAAACCATTAAATGTTTGATAATAGTTTTTTTTATAAGATAATACTATAGTTTATTGTATAAAAAGCGATATTTAGAGAATTGATTCAGATAAAATTTCACTGTTTGCTGGGCAAGTTATATTTTGCGATAATTTTCGTTGAATTTTCGTTGTAACAATAATGTTGCGCAAAAATTAATTAATTCATATTCAGGACTAACAGTACCGATTGAGATAAGCGTAAAATATTTGCCAATTTTTAAACCTTCGGAGGTGGTTAAAAAATTCGCGCTTTTCTTTTCGCTACTCGCAGATTAGTTTGTTTTAATCTAAGATTACGTCTGAATCTCAGAATAAATCTGTTTAGCGTGATTATTCAAATTATGGACGATTTACTGAGATTTACTAAAGTCATAATTTTAGAATCTGGCTTACAGAATTTATTCTGTAAGCTAGATTATCGAATCGATACTGTTGCATGGTTACCGTGTGGTGAAAATCGCTAATCTCAGATAAACTTGAAGTCCGTTTAAACCTTGAAGGTGCGGTGCGTAGTCAAACTTTTTGTCTTCGATTTTGATAATTTTGTATGAAAACCTTACCCCTGCCCATAGGTGGGCAGCCTCTCGGATTTTGGGGGGTATAGGGGGGGTCAAATTTTAGGGGGGGTGTCCGGCAAGACCCAAATTTTGAGGGGGGGTGTACCCAATATTTTCGCGCTGCCTTAAAATGGGCTTAAAACGCGTAAAAAAACGTAAAACAAGCTTATAAATGCTTTAAAACTGTGTAAAATTGAAATAAGACTTTATTGCAACTTACAAATTTTATTTTTTAATTCTTTTATTAATAATGTGTTTATATATTCTTATAATTGGATTAGAAATCATAGTTTTTTTGTTAATAATTACGTAATAATAGAATAATAATATTATTGTCTTGATTATAAAGTCAAGTATCACAAACTTTTTAATCCATAATCTTATATTTAATTAAAGATTATATACATACATGGGCGTAGCCAGGGGGGGTCTAGACACCTCTTTTAGGTCGGCAAAGGGAAAAATTTGGGGTTAGACAGACCCCCCCCCCTTTTGCAGTGGCGTGCCCAGAATTTCATTTCGGGGGGGGCGGTCTAGGGGCCCTACCACCCCGGTGGGGGGGCTGGGGGGCGGCAGCCCCCCAGATATGAGAAGTCTAGGGGGCAAGAGCCCCCAGCGGGGTCAAGAGGCGGAGCCCTTTGTGAGGGGGTTCGGGAGGGGCAGAATGCCCTCCGGGAGAGAAAATTTTTAATTTAAGGCGCTAAAATACACTTAAAATTTTAATTCCAGATGATACTTATTACAAAATTTAGGTTTCTTATACCAACCTACACATTTAAAACATGTGTTTAAAACGTTAATTAAAGGATAATAGTGTTTATAGTAGTTTTATTAAACCGTATACCTTAACTACTGAACGGGATAATCGATTTGTAATCGAAAAACTAAGATAAATTGCCAATTAACAATTAACTCTCCGCGCGAAGCGCGGAAAATTTTTTTTGGTCGTTTTATAACACTTAAAAATTTTTCTCCGGGAGGCGAATTAGGGGGGAGGTCCCCGGGTACCCCAATTTAAAGAGGGGTGTCAGCAATATCCGAAATTTTGGGGGGGTATAACCCCCCCCCCCCCCCCCCTGCCCACCTATGCCCCTGCCCCCAATAAACCATAAAGTTTTTCAAAAAATAATCTCCAGTGGTTCAGAAGTTATGACCCCCCAAAAATGGCGTTTTTCGAAAATTCTGTACGTGAAAGATTGCTCAATGGGTATAACGATTTACGACACAAATTATGCACTTAAAAAAGCGGCTACTTTGTACTTTAATTTGATACCTTGATTTTTTTTGTTGTTGCATTACCTGGAGAACTTATCTTCCTTATGCAGATTATGCAAAGGGCAGGCGCTAAGACAAGCCAGGACTGGCAAAAAAAATTTCATCCCTATGGTTGAGACTCTTCGTTCAACATTAATAACAACGTTGGCAACCTTTACCGCTAGAGTGTTCACTGCATGCAGTGTTCACCCATTCCGAGGTCTTCGTCTAAAGGATTTTTTATGTCACCTGATATTGATCTTACTGTTTAACGTCGTACATGAGCAGCACAGGTGTTCCTGCAAGGCCAGTGGTACAAACTCCGCACACAATAGAGCTGTATTTGTTCACTGGTTTCCTAGATGGAAAACTGCCATGTGTGGCCGACGTACAACAACCTTTTTTCTGCTATGCCAAGCTGGACTCATTTCTATGAGAGAAAAGATCCAGCAACCAGGCAGTGGCGTGCCCAGGGGGGGGGGGCGGGGGGGCCGGCCGCCCCCCCCGAAATCCGGCGAAGCCGGATTTTTTCGTAAGGGGGGACCCTTACGTTTTTTTGAATTTTGGGAGAGAAAATTTTTTTTCTTAAATATTAATACAGAAACTTTCCTGATGCCATCCAAAAGCAAATTAATAGTCAAAAAACCAAATTTTCCCCGCTTCGCGGGTAGTTTAAATTAACAATTTATCTAAGTTTTTCAATTTCAAATCGATTTTGCCGCTCAATAGTTAAGGCATACATGTTAAATACAACTATTATAAACATTGTTAACCTTTTATTAACGTTTTAAACACATGTTTTAAATGGATAGGAATAAAAAAACCTTAAATTTTGTTTTAATTATCATCTGGAATTAAAATTTCTAGTGTATTTTAGCGCCTTAAATTAAAAATTTTCTCCCCCCCGGGGGGCATTCTGCCCCCCGGGCCCCCCTGACAAGGGGCTCTGCCCCTTGACCCCGCTGGGGGGCTATCGCCCCCCCAGACCCCCCCTCCTCCGGGGGGCTGCCGCCTCCCCAGACCCCCCCCCTCAGGGTTAGTATGTACTTCCCCCCCCCCAGACCGCCCCCCCCGAAATGAAATCCTGGGCACGCCACTGCAACCAGGTGGTACCCGTAGACCCGTTGGGTGTTGCCCGAAAGTCAACATGGTTCTGGTGGCTCGATCGTTAAAATTGCTGCAGTATTTGTCGAGATACTGCGTTTCTCGTGCAAGAAACCCTCGATTTTTTCGCTAAAAACATAAAGTGAAGGAAAAAAGTTTGGGTAAACTTCATAAAATTGTAGCCGTCGCTTAGTGTTTTTAACAAAAAAATCGTGGATTTTTCAACGGGAAACGCAATATCTCGACAAATACTGCACCAATTTTAACGATCAAGGTATCAAATTAAAGTAGAAAATAGCCGCTTTCTTTGAATGCATACTTTTTAACTTAAATCGTTATACTTATTAAGCAATCTTTTACGTACAGAATTGTCAAAAAACGCCATTTTTTAGGGGTTATAACTTCTGAACCACTGGAGACATTTTGTTGAAAAAATTGTTGTGGGCTATTGGTGCAGGGGTAAGGTTTTCACAAAAAATTATCAAAATCGAAGACAAAAAAGTTTGACTCCGCACCGCACCTTTAAGTATCTGGGTAACTAGCCACCCTCTAGCTTCCAGAACGTGCTCACTTATAATTTACACTTTCAAAAACTTTAAGAAATGTATTATATCATTTTACTGTATGAATAACAATAAAATCGAAGACTAGTGGCGGGCTTTTTGTGATTTCATTTTTTTTGTTTCATAATATTTTTTTGTTTTGATTTAGTCTCACACACTCATTTGAACATCGTCCTAAATACCAATCTCTTCAAAATATGGATCTCATAATGAAAGCTCAATTCTCAGCATCCAAAGTAAATAACGCCGAAAACTTCACAGACCAACAGGTATTTTGTTTATGGCACATGTTGGTCGATCTCGTGTTAGGCGGCCATATTCTTGTATCCTACAGAAAGACAAAAAAATTGTGACTATTTTACGTCGTTACTACGGCAAAATGAGTCATTGTCATTATGAATAAACGGGACTATGACTCATTCCGTAGTTGAGACGGTTCTGTTTTAAATTTAAAATGAGTCACATTCGCATATATTTTATACAAAATGTGGCTCATTTTACCATAGTAATGACGATTAGTACTATTATCAAGCAACAATAACTTCTTGTGACTATATTAGTATTATCAATAAAAATCAAAACAATTAAACAAAGAAACTATTACTTTTAGCAAAGTTGATGGGTGCATCTTTTATATTTACCTTTATCACCCATGTCGTTCGTATGCTGTAGTCATATTTTGGATACAATACTGTATCGTTCTTTGCAGAAATTCCACCTAGTTTTTAGTTTTATTATCATTATGGTTTTTGTTTTTTACGTGTTCTACATTCTTTCCAAAGTGTAAAGTTAAAAAAAAATATTACTACAATACGATGTGTTTAGGATATATCGATGTTCGTTAATCAAGTATTGGCAGCTCAGGAAAAAACAAAAGAACTTGTGCTTGGATCTAATTCTCAAAGCACATAAATTGAGCGTACCTCATAGCTCGTAACAGTAAAACCGGTGGAATCCGAACTTTTTATTTCTGTGTTCAAAAAATAATTTGATTATTCATTTATTTTGTTTTTTATACAGTTAAAAAGTTGTTTTTGTTCTGTTAAAATCAGGTGAGTACGATCTTCTAAGCTGGGCGATTTATTTAACTAATCCAGGAAAAATGGCATTGAAATATAGAAGGGGTTTTAAGCATACATGGGCAGGTTGGGGGTTAAACCCCAAATTGAGGGGATTAAAATCCGAGAAACGCAAAATACCCATATCGTTTTTTTTCTGGAGTCCATTTTACCCATATCGTTTTTCGATTTTAAAGAAAAAATAGGTAAAAAACTCTAATTTTAGGTCAAAAAGCCCTTTTTATTGCATTTTTGAGCTTTTTATTGTTTAAAACATTCATTTTGACCTCAAAACGTAAGTTTGGAGGCAATTAGAAGTCATTTTAAAGACATTTTTTCTTCATTTTTCCAAAATTGGGAGGTTAACGTTTTGTCCCCCACCCACTTCTGAGTGGGGGAGGGGAGTTAAACCCCTTTCTCAGAATTCGGGGGGGGGACGTTAATCTCCCAACCCCCCCGTGCCCATGTATGGTTTCAACTTCTAGGTCTATCTAACTTATACTATTGTGGTTATAAAAACATTCTTTTACATAACATCGGGCTTTAGTAAAAGATTTATAGAAAATAATATCGAGCAGAGGTCGCTTTTATTTGGAACATCATTGTTGTCTTCAGATTTTAGTCATTTTTAGTTTAAAACAAGCTATTTTTGTCAAAAAAGCAGCGATTTTAATATTTGTTTTCTTAATAAAAACTATTGTCCATACAAAAATGATGCGGACTGGCGACAAAACTCGAACTTTGAAATGTTATATATCCATATCGGAAGTTAGAATATGTGCGGGACATATATGGGAGCATAGCTTAGACTCTTGGCTATCTTTTGAAAAGGTTAGGAAAAATGTTTTTCGATGACGTCATCACTACAGCGGTGAAAAAAACCTGGTCCCAAAAAAACCTAACTTTTTTATTAGTACGAGATAAAAAACGCCGCTTGGTATGCTGTTAAAACATACCTTTTAGAGTTTTTTCTGAAAGCTTGAGCGAAATCGGCTCGCTTAAATTTTTTTTATAATACGTTGAATGCGCGCGGTTTTCGCGATTTTTCGCGAATTTTTTGCCACGCTAATACACTGTCCGATTTATTTATTTTGTTTTGGATTCTAGGACACGAGGGTACTGGACACGAGGGTACTGGACACGAGGGTACCGGACACGAGGGTACTGGACACGAGGGTACTGAGCTAAGAAAAAAATGCGTTTGCCACAAATATGTAAATTTTTTAAACTGAATTAGCCGAACTAAGTTTTGATCGTTTGAATGCGTAGACAATTAAACGTTACATAAATCGGTTCGTTTTTAATTATAAATAACATTTTTGCTTGCTTAAATATAATGAAATGCTATTTAATAATCAGAAACTTCGTAAATAGTTTTTAAAAAAACTAATTGAACAAAATTTTTAAAGGTAATTTTACACAAAATTTATACAATGGCAGGGCAATTTACCTCCAATTTTTCGTGTTTTGATACATGTACTATTTTGTTGTTCCTACGTGTTTGGATTTAGTATGAGCTCTGTGTTTATACATCTCGTGTAGGAGACGCGAACGGACGTCGCTGTGGCGCAATCGATTAGCGCATTCTCATAAATGAGTAAGTTCTTTGCGATATATCAGTTTGTGATTTTAATAAAGTATTTTAGATTAATTTATAGTTTTTCAATAATTTATATAGAGTAAAAACAATAACATCAATATTGTAAACAGCGTTTGTTTTGTGCTTTTGTCAGCTTTTATTAAAAAATTATTGTCATTGGGATATTTTAAAGTATTATAATACTCTATAATAAATATAACTCAAAAATAAACTTTATACGTGTTTCAGTTGGTTTATTACTGAATGTTTTGTAGTCAAAACTGTGAAAAAACCTTAAAAATAATTAAAAATTAGAATAATTTGGAAGCTCAATGAATAAAAAAAACCGAGGGTGATATGTTTTTATGAGTTTAAATTTAAAAAAAAACATTATAGCGACTGACATCTATTATTTCAGAGTTGGTCTGATATAAATGTTTAGCCATAAAATTTTGAGACAGTGAAGCAATTCAGTTTGTTGATTATTTCTTTTAATTTTTGTACACTTCTTATCGTTTAGCCAAGTTTACCATAGGATTAGAAAATTTAACAAAAAAATCAAATATTGTAAGCAAAATTTGATGAGGTATTTTAAATCACTGTGTTATGGATTTTATTACTTCTTTCTTAAACCTGCTTTTGTAATTAGAAAATGATAATGCATTGCATACAGTCCGGAGCAGAAATAAAAGTCATTTTTCAGACGCAGGCAATAGCTGTTATGCGCGACTCCAAGAGAATAAGCTTTATAGATTTCGGCATGAAGGGAAGCAGTGCAAAATAAGAACTTTGCTTTTTGGCTATAGCCGGCCGCTTCCTCTAAACGCATATGCGCGCGCCCGCGCGCATATGCGTTCTAAGGTTCTTGCTGTTTTCCCTACATGAAGAATTCAAAACATTGTTTGTAGGGCATAAAAAAACCTTCAAACACAAAGTGTTTAACATTTAAAATAAAATTTATGTTACAAATTTAAAAAAAAATATAAATATGTCTTATATAAACAAACGAGCCAGCCAAAACACCTCTATAGTCCACTTAGAAATATTTTATATTTTCCTTTTCTTATGAATGTCGTCGCCATAACGCCTATGCGTCCATACGCTTAGGCCCAGCGCGTCTGAAAACTACCTTTATTTCTGCCCGGGACTGTAGTCTATAGTTTTTTTGTTTATGGGCGTATAGGTTTTCTACCTGGGTCACACAGTAATGTGAGAGTTTTATACTAATAGTTATGTTAATCAGACGCAAACTTAGGATCATTTTTTAAAGTAGGTACTTGGAAATATAAATAGGTAGGTAGAAATACTTTAAAAATTAAAGCAGTTAATTACTCTAGTTAGCCAAAATCATACTATAATTAAGTTAATATTAATTAAGTTAATATCGCGCGTAACAAATAATTTGCATATGGTTAGGTTAAAAAGTGCCTTTGCAACTGTCAAAGCGCCTTAATTATTTTTTTTTGTTGGAAAACCGCTGCATAAAAAACTGCTGCAAGTACTATTAAGATTGGTTCATACTTGGTCCAAAGTGTCCAAAGAACAGTTTTTTGTTCTTACTTTGTCCTAAGGACAAAGTCCAAAAGACAGTCCGAAAGTCAAAAGCACAGTCCAATAGTTCAAAGAACATTCCAAAGGACAAAGTCCAAAACACATTTTGGACAAGCCAAAGTTTTTTTTTTTTGATATGCGAAAGTGGTTTTTTGGACAGCCAAAACAAAGTTTAAATATTTCAACTTGCGTTTTGGATAGTTTAAACAGTCATTTGAAAATTTTAAATTTTCCTTTGGAGATTTTGGATTGTCCTTTAGACTGTCTTTTGGACAAATTTAGCAAAACGTTCATACTTCGTCCAAATAACAAGTTTTTAAAATTGTCCAAAAGACATTGTTGGATTGTCCAAAGGACCAGTTTGGTTTGTTCAGAAGTCCTTTGAATTTGTCACTTGGACGAAGTATTAACATTTGTAAAAATTTACTTTGGATTTTTTTATCTTTTTGACTTTGTGTTTTAGACAATTTGAATGAATTATGAACCAACCTTTACTGAGCTTAACATTATACGGAATGAAAACTAGCTTCGTGCCAAACATGCATATGCAAATTACTTCTTACGTGAGATTCATCAATTAGTCAACTGCTTTAATAATCACTCCACTAAAGGACCCACCTACAAACTGATGTATTTACGTGTGTATACTGATGAGTTCACGTGTAAATGTATATGTGTAGGCTTGTTTGTAATATAAATTACGTGAGTCTTTATAATTGACGAAAAAGAAAAATTTAGTGGACAACTTTGCGTTTTAACAAAGAAAATTACAAATTTCGAATATGAGAAATTTCTTGTCTTTTATTATTTTCATTAGACATTTTTTTTATTTTTAGCTACATCGTTGACACGGTAGAACTGACAATCTTCTAAAAATAAACGGAAAGATTCTGTTAAGAAAGAAATATCCGTGCCGTTCTATATTACGGAAACTTAGATAGTAAAGGTTAGGTCTCGGTTTAGGAAACTTAGCTTATACCAGTTGGCAGGAGTTGCGCTAACCAGAAAAGTTCGAATAAATACACCTTACTAATTTAAGGTGTATTTATTTTTGTTGTATTATTTATTATAAATCGATGTATGATGTCACATTTAAAACAATGTATTACAACAAAGTTTAGTTCCCAACAGGTTAGTTATTAACAAGAATACAAAAAATAGTAAAAATAGATTTTGTTTCATTTTATACATCTCTTTTCGAAATATATAATTCCTACAGGACGAAAATTAACAAAACTTGCCATAAACTGCACTAAATTTAAAGAATATAGCCAATTTTCAAAAAAAAATATTTTTACTTGGTTTAAATAATTTTTTTTTTTTTGATTTTTTTTGCTTTTATTCTCGTATTTTCAACGAAACTTGTTATAAACTGCACTAAATTTAAAGTATATAGCCAATTTTCAAAAAAAAAATGTTTTTATTTGGTTTAAATAAAATTTTTTTTTATTTTTTTTGCTTTTATTCTCGTATTTATTCTCGTATTCTCGTTAGAAAAAAGTTTACTTTTCAAAAGATCGAACTAAGAAGAAAAAGTCATTTTGCTTCTTTAAATTTAAAATCTTGTAATCATAAGAATTTTGTAAAAACACACTAAGCTCCAAACACTGTAAAATTTCACTCTACCTACACACAAAGCACCATATTACAAAAACAGTGTTTGGAGCTTAGTGTGTTTTTACAAAGATCTTATGATTTGGTAAATTTCAAAATTTCACTCTACCTACACACAAAGCACCATATTACAAAAACAAATTTCTTATAAATTACAAAATTTTATATATATGTATGGAGAATAAAAATCTATTTTTTGCTCTTATTAACAGTAAATTTAGGCTTCTACCTAGTATAATATCTTTTAAGAATTTTTTTTAGAAAAAAATTACATGAAAATCCAAAGCCTAATAGCTGAGATTAAATTTAATTACTATAGGCAAATAAAATCTAACTGACCGCGATATTTGCAGTATTGAATAGACTATTTAACAACAAAAATATTCAAAATTTTTCACTATTAAATTTCACGATTAATAACAAAAATTAAAAACTGTATTTTAATAATTATTTATCAAATTACTTAATTTGTAACCTAATTGCAAATTTTTTAAGGGCTAAGGTTGGTTACTTTTTGTATATTTTGTAAAAAGGTGGAATTAATAAAAAATTCTGCGTTCTTATTTGTTTAAAAAAAACACCTCATTACCGCACAATTTTAATTAGTCCCCTCATGTCTGCATTCTAATTTTCAGCGTCAGCCAGATATAATTCAACCATAAATACGTAAAATTGTAGTTTCTAATTTTTAACATGGAATTTTTAATTTTTTTTTAAATTATAAAGGTTGTTTTCTTTAAAATGTTACTGGTTTGCATTTACAAAAATTCGGTGCCAACACTTTTGGTGTTATTTAGCTCTTCCATATTATCTTCAAAATAGGAAGAATAACGACAAAAATTCAAATGTACACAAAGATCTCGAAGAGGATTTTGCATGAACAAGGAGGCAAGATAAAAACGGACGCCAAAAATAAAAAAAAAAATTCCTTATGATATACAATTTTTGAACACACAACAAAAAATGGCAATTATAATACGCCATAGAATAATGCCCAATAGAATAAACCTGAATAATAATAGAAAAATTTAATAAAATCTACATCACCGTCCAAACTTACTCCCCCATTGCACCGCTCCAAAATATTTTTTTAATTTAAAATTAAAACTTTTTTTTAATTTTTAACGGTAAAAATTAGGAGTTAGCAAACGTGTACGTTTTATTAATGAATTTTTAAATTATTAGTCAGTTTACTCAAAGTTGTTATTCACTTTTTGTATGATAATTGTGTTTTCATATTTTTTGCTCAAAAATTATTTTTCGTAAAAACTAAAAATATATATATATATATATATATATATATATATATATATATATATAAAAATATATATATATATATATATATATATATATATATATATATATATATTACAAAAAATAGTAAGTTTTTTTTAAAAACCATTGTATCTTTTCAGAACAACAATTAGCCAGTGTCAGCCGTACGGCTGACAAATAATTTTTCCCGCATTTTTTATATTCATTTACTAATTTTTTTTCAAAACTCAAAACTTTTATGCCATCTCTAATTTTAGTTGGGGAGAAGTGTCTTTCCCTCTTTTGGTGAAAATATGTTGTCCAGCATAAAGATGTCCGTGTAATTTTTTAACTAATTTCAACCACCTTATGATACTCCCTGAACTATAAGGTTTCCCATAATATCTCATTTATCCTAATTTTTTCTGTGGTTGGGAAGGAAGGTTCTTCCATCTTTGGTAAAAATAT
>JASAMX010032103.1:0-43437 GCA_030248175.1 Microlaimidae sp. YZB2_3 | reverse complement strand
TGTTTAATGTGTGTCGACAATCGTTAATTCAGATTAATTTTAAGTCGGATAAAACCTTCAGCATACCACCCCTGAGCTAAAGTTTTTCAGGTTGAAATTAAGGGCAAAATAAAAAATAAGTTGTCATGTCAGTGTTAATGTAAGCAATAATTATAAAATTCCCTCCCGTGTTTCCCTGCACGTGATATTTTTTTGAAGAACGAGTGGATATTTAACCACCCCCACTACACAATTTCACCCATGAAGATTTTGAGATACCGGAAAAGGACATCTTATAATGAATAAAACGACAGTCGGTGAAACTTTTATTTAGTACATTGAAACGTGACGTTTCGATTGTTTCGAACAATCATCATCAGACGATGATGATAAACAGTAAACAACAGTTATTTCAAACAGTAAACAACTATTATTGCTTTAGTTGTCTACTTAGTCTGATGATGATTGCTTGAAACAATCGAAACGTCACGTTTTAATGTACCTAATAAAAGTTTTATCGATTGTCTTTTTATTCATTCACCCAGATGGAATTCATGGTGACAACAAAAAATCACCCTTTTGGTGACACCGAAAAATCTAGCAAAGTTTTTGAAAAAAATCTAAAGCCGGTCAAAAAAGGCATCTCGTAAAACCACACAAATAAACAAAATAACCGTCCGCCATACAATTTTTTCTAACTATTTTTTTTCAGTTTTTTTAAGTTGTTTTGTTGCTTACATTTGTTGCTTTGCTATGTTCACTTTTTTTAATTTTATTGAATTTATGTATTTATTGTGCGTAAGCATTTTATAAAGGTTTCATTTAGCTTTCTGAAAACAATGCGGAATTAATTCTTATTCTGGCTTGAACTCAAAATTCTTATCAGCATCAGTGTGATCGCAATAGTGTTTATGTGGTAAAAGATTGTTAATTATGTATTAAAAATAACTCATTACTCAACACTTTGTTGTAAAGCGAGAACAATTTTCAGAACGAAAGCTAATCTTTTGAAATTCCACATACGACTGGTCCACACCTTTCTTGTGTAAGCATATGGCCGGAACAAGATTTCCTTTTTTTGCTCTCAAAGCTAGTTTATTTTATATATTGTGATTTGTGTAAAAATTATGTGATTTGTATTTTGGATTTTATAATTATAATTTAAAAAATTATGTATAATTGTTCTTTCAAAATAAAAGAAAAAGTTCTTAAATCTTCTTAAACGCGCGTAACAGACTTCTGTTAAAGTCTAAACCAAGTCGACCAGGGGTCGCATTCTGAAAAAACCTTATATTTACCCCGATAAATCCATTTCAATGAAAATACAAAAACTAAATATATATTGTCAATAAATAAACCTGCCGCATATGGGACAGAAAATGATTGCAATGATTTTTTTTTAATTTTTTTTCTCGCGCCGCGAAACCACCTCGCGCAAAATAAAAAATTTAATCAATGCGCGTATTTTATTTTTTATTAAATTAATCCTACGAAAAAAAATATTTAACCACCTCTCGAGTTGGATAAATTCTTATTTTTAAAACAATAGAAAAAATTTAACCTGACTTTTACCTAGGTAAAATTGATTTTTCACTCGCATCCTTAAGCACGTAAAAAAAGCTACCCTCGGGTAACTTTTAACCGCGCGTCAGAATGCGACCATAGGGGTGGATATTAATTTCGAAGCGAATTTTGTTTTTTTTTTGTTTTAAAAATACATTAGACTCTTACTTTTATTTGATTATACATCTTTGGTATTATTTTAGTAAGGACTAACGAATTGACTTGGATTTATAGGCATGCTACACATTCAATACTTTTTGACCATTTAACCTAACGCGAGTTTTAATTTAATTTAAAGAAAAATTATTTTGAAAATTTGATAATTATTCTTTTCGAGGTTTTAAAATTACAAACTATATTTTCCGCAACCGTTTATTCCATTTTAATTAGATTCTCGGGAAAAAAAATTTCCTCGACATTCTTTAAATTTTTTTTAAAATTTAAGCTGAACCTTTAAGCTCTAAATGGCTATCTGCTTAAACGTTAATCCGAACTTTTAACTTTTTTTATTTTCAACCCCTTAATGTTAGAATTAGATTTAGAATTTTATTAAATTTTTCACGGCATCCTCCCATATTTTTTAACTTTTTAAAAACTGACATTTGTGCGAAAATATTTCCGAAAATTAACAATTTAAACGAAACCCATCAACCCTTTATTAAATGTTGAAAAGAATTTTATAAAGTTTATTGCGCACCATTCCACCAAACTTTTTTAAGTTTGAGCTAAAATGACATTTGCGCGAAAGTCAGACCCGAACCCTATCATCCCTCCTTCGTTGAATAGGTTTGCGCAATATGTAATTTGCCCGCTGGGAAGTGAATGGTTTTAACACTGCATTACGCTGCCTCCAGTGTATACTCGATAGAACTTGCTCAAAGAATTCACCAGTTTTTATGTATTTTTTATTCTTGTTTTCGTAAGCCGAGCTTTAACTTTTACGTATATCGAAACCATTTTTTTGCTAATTTAGCGTTTGGGCCATATTTTTCGTTGGGCCATATTGTCTGTTGACAAAAACCATAAAAAGTTTTCAAAATTTTCTGCGGTAATTTATCATTGTTGTGAAATTTTGTACTATATGAATAAAAAAAAAGAGTCACCCTAGTTAAAAATTAAATTTATCGATTATGATGAAAAAAACATTATTATATTTATTAATATGAAAAAATAAGCCAGATATTGAAAAGATTTTTATTTTTAATATTGATTTGCTATGCCATGTTGTTATATAATATATATAAATATTATAAAGGTGGATTTTGTTGCGCAAAACTTTTTGCTGCACTGTAAACTTACAGTATTTGTCGGAAACCGTCTAGCGCTTTCACTACGTCCATAAACACGTGTCATACGAATATAATATCCTCACACTTACAAAATTGAGTAAAGAAACGTTATAGTTTTGACTTTTAGCTTGTCCTTTTATGTCACCCTTCGGCTAGGTGTGTACCGGCTTCTATTTACTGTTATTGTAGTTTAGAAATTATGATTTTGTCGTAATAAAAGCAGGATTTCAGCAAATACAAAACGAACAAAAACGTTTATATCACAGAGCCGAAAAGTAGGGTAACTGACTTAATTTCGGCCACCTTTTTTTATTTTTTTGGATAAGTTTTTTCTGGTTTTTCTAATCGACCCAAAATTTGGTCTAAAAATCAAACGATAGCTATTTTTGTTGTTCCAGTGCAAAATTTTAAAAATTCTGTTACACTTAAAAATCAGTGGAGGTTTAAAATTGTTTTTTATAGTGGCCGAAATTAAAGCGCGAGCCATTAACTTTGGCCACCTAGAAAAAACTGGCTATAACTATTGTCAAAACGATCAATAAAAATTTTTAAAGGTTGCAAGTTTATCCTTAGGTATTGTTCTTGGTACTTATAACTTAATTTTTCCCGTTTAAAAACTTTAATAGTTATTAAGACTTTAAATAATTATGTTAAAACCTTAAAAAAACAAGTTTTAATAACTTGTATTTTTTTGTTCAATTTTTATTTTTGGCTTAAAAAACGTCAAAAAAAGTCAAACGAGCAAAAAAATCTTTATAAATACAGTAGTACGATGATATTTAAAAACAGCAAAAAACGGCAGGTTCTTTCACCTAAATTTTAAGGTGGCCGAAATTAACGAAATCTTAAAATGCGCAGTTAGCTAAACCCATTGCAAAGTGATTTTGAAGAAAATATCAAAACATGAAATTTAACAACTTTGAGCGTTAAATAAAAAATGTTTTAAGGTTATATATTGCTTCGTTCTAAATTTGATGCAGTTTAAACACAAAGCAAAAATTAAGAAAATCACAAAAAATTCACTTTTTGTACGTAAATGTTGATAATGTAAAATAACAAAAATAAAAAACTTTTGCAAAAATTCTTTATTCAACAATAATCCAGTTACTTTTGTGCTAGTTCTTTTGTGTTTTAAAAATAAGCCAATTTTCTAGCACCCTGAATTGGTGGCCGAAATTAAGGCCTGGCCAAAATTAAGTCAGATACCCTACTGCGTGTAAAACAACGAAAAACCTATATGTGCAGGTTTTGTAAAAACGTTCAATTTTTCCGGTTTTATTTTTCTTAATTTTAATGGCGTATGGCATTCATTTAATTTTTAGGAAAAAAGGTTACGCCGCCAATTTTAATTGGAATTTTTTAAATAAATTAGCAGTTAACAACTGTGTTTATACTTAAAATATCTAAAACAGAAGAAAACCCATCAAAATATATACTAAGTTTTCTTATTAAAACGTCATAAGCAGATTTTTGTGCTTTTTTTGGGGATTTTTGTGTTAACAATGTATATTTATATAGTACTAATCTTTTTTATTTATATAGCAATTTTCAATCCCGTCAGTTATGTCAGATACGAAATTCGAAGAGGATTTGGTTGGCGGGATCCGCGAAAAGGCCCGATACGATCCACTTCAAAGCCAAGATGCCAGTTCCGGTTAGCATTTTTAACTCCGCCACTATGTAAACCATTAGAGCTGAAAAAATTATAGTTTGCACAAAAAAATTGAGTTTTTTTATTTATAATATCAGTCAGGTTAATTTTGTTTTCATTGCATATCTATAAACTCAAATCCTCTATATAAATTTTTTTTTTCTATAAATCGATACTTCCGTTGGCGAGATACACTCTGTCCGTCTACTGGAGTCACAGAGCGTTTGGTTCGAGTTGAATGTCGCAAATTTACTTGTGGACAGAGTATTTATTAACGGCCAATTTTTGTTAAACAATGGTTATTTTTGTTGGCGACACCAATCCACAAAAATGTTTTGTAAAATGCTTTGTAACACACTTTTTTCTGTTTAGTAGACAGAAAGAATTAAACAAAAATGAATAAATTTTTATTAGCCCCTTCATTATGCATTAAAATTAGCGATTTTAAAAAATAAGATTTTTAACACCTAATATTTTATAAATGCAAAAAGATATGTTATTTTTATCAAACAAATAGGAAACAGCTAAAAAAATACACAATGCAAAAATTAAAAAATCCGACGACCCGGATTCGAACCAGGGACCTATGGATTACTACAGATTATTTCTTTCTACAGTCCACCGCTCTACCAACTGAGCTATCGTCGGATACAACTTCGTATCTTTTAAAATGTATTTTAGACAGAAATCACCGGGTTCTGTGTTTAAGTAGTGAAAAAGACTTTAGTTTGCAAAAAATTAGCTTTATTAAAAAAAATTAAAAACTATTAAAAACTATTTTCAATAAATTTAAAATTAATTTAAAACAAGACATTATCGCTTGAAAATATAGTTTCATCCTCATAGTGAAATAGGACGGTTCAAAAAATAATTATTAGCACAAGGAGGTCTGGGAAAAAATCTGCCTATTTCGATTGTAAATATACATGCCAAAGAATTACATTAAATGTTTAAATCGACAAAACTATTGATTTGGTATTAAAAGGTTGGAATCTGGCCCGGCGCGAATCGACCCGGCCCGGCTGAAAAAGTAGAAATTAAACTAATCCTATACAGGTTAATGCATTAGTTAAATAGCTAACCCAAGTCCAGGTCGTCATTCGGACAGCTACGAGAAGTTCGTGCGGAAGATCTTCAGTCCTGCGGATCAATTAACCCGGAATTCCAGTTCCATGGTGGACTACGCTGATTTGGCTTCCGAAATCGCGGTGGGAAACCCCCTACCCGACGTACCGCCCAGTCTCCTGATAAAACTTAATATTCTGGAAGGAGGTGGAACTGATGAGGAACCCAAAATTTTTAGGTATTTTGATCAGCTTTTTTTATTTCTTTTTTTTTACAAATTTTCAGTTTTTTTTTGTTTATCTTCTCATATTTTAAAGCATTTGTGTGTTGATTAATTTTTAGACATCTTGTTCAGTTTTTTTTACAAATTTTCTATAGGCACCTTGCACTGGAACTCAGTTTATACATGAAGTATGCAATATACATAAACGTCACCATAATGGATAATTACCGTATCTCCTACTTATCTTTCGTAGTATGCAGATCAAGCGATCGAAAGCGCGCGAAATTTCGATCGGTTGATCTGCATACTACAAAAGATAAGTAGGAGATACGGTAATTATCCATTATGGTGACGCTTATGTATAATGGATACTTCATGTATAAACCGAGTTCCAGTGCAAGGTGCCTATTAATTTTTTTTAATTTTCAATATTTCTTAATTTTTGTCAAGAAATAGCTTTATTATTAGACATTAATAAAATAAATTTATTATTAGACATATCGATCAAATTCTCGAGGGTCGTTAAACTGACGAAGGATCAACCTAAAATTATTTGATAAAATTATTTAAAATAAAAGTATTTTATGTATTCTTTTTTATTTTTTTAAAAACTTGTGATTAATTTTTTATAACTTCTAATTTTGTTTAAAAAATTTGTTTCATAAATTTAATTTTTTGGCGGAAAAAACTGATATCAAATCTAAAATTTTTAGGAGTTTGGTTTTTACCAATTTTCGATCATTATTTTTTATTACTTTCTTTATATTTTTAATTTTTGTTTTTATTTAATATTTTACTTTCTGAATTTTAAATCAGATTCAGAATAATACCATCTCGTTTTCTGAAAACAACTTATCATTTTCGAGTATGGAGACAAAAGAAATTGATGACCTATTTTGTTTTTGTTTATAACTTTTTACAAGTTTCTGATTTTTTTGTCTTTTAAAAAATTTGATTACTTTATTATTATTTTTTCTAGTTTTTAAACTTTCGGGCGTCCATACCAGTTTTTTAAAACCAGCTGTTATATATCACTACAATAAAAAAACTTGCATTGGTTTTCGGAACTTAACCTGTAAAAAGTGGATTGATTAGCGACAAATGCCTGTATGTTATATATCAAAGGTGCTTTCATCCATATTCCTATGCAAAATAAATAAAACAGAAGAACATAACATTGTTGTTAGACCAATGTTTGTTAGTTATAATTTTTTTCTTTTATAAAGCGAAAATTCTTTAAGTCCTACTTAATAGCAATTTTTAACTTTACCCTGAAGTTTATTGAGTTGTAAATTTTTATTGGTTTCGAAGTCTTGTTTGCTGCTGAAACTGAGCGTTAGTTTTCCGATTTTAAAAGTGTTTGTTCTATAGCATTTAACGTTTATGTTCAATGTTATATTTAGGTTAAAAATCTTTAAGCCTATATCGTGAATTAATTAAAATTATAAACATTTGGTACATAATATTTATCGAATGTATTGCTAAAATTTATTACATAAACTGAAGAAATCAATGAAAAATTAATTTGTGTAATTTGCTTGTAACAAAAACTCGGTTTTCATTTGATATTAACTTTTATTAAATTGTTTAAAATGATTATTGTACTGTTAGTAACATTACTGTTTGTAGTGCATACTGTTAAATATTAGTTTACTTAAAGTGCATATTAATAAGCCTTTAACATTTAAGAAAATTGCACTAACCCGTGGCGAATCTTGTTCTAATGGCCTTTTATGCCCACTGGAAACATTTTCTAAATTGTTAGCTTCCATCTAAACTAATATAATTATAATGATGAAAGCAGAGATATTTTAAGAATATCTTTTATTTTATAACTATATGACCATGGATGTTTATAGAAGATGGTATATCACTTTATACATGTGTAATTTATTTTTAGGTTTATTGAGCCGAAAAATTAATTGTTGAGTTTGTAATTAAGAATATTATTTTAGATTTTGTATTAAACAAATTTTGATACTGAATGGTTAGTGAAAGCTTACATGTATAATATATATCGGTAGAGGGTGGACCTGAGAGATATAAATAGCCTGTGGAAGAATGTAAGATTTAAAAAAAACCGTTGTGTGCAAATTTTGGATGAAAGCTGCTAATTATTGCTTGATAAAACCACAAATTAAAATTACAAATCGTAAGAAGTTAAGCTTATCGGCTTATTATGTATGATGTATCTCTAATATAATATAAAAATTTTAGTACTTTGGCAAACTAAGTATAATAGATAAGAGATAGTTAAAAAATAAGTCGGGAACTTGAAAACGTCGGATATTTTTGGAAACTCTAGCCGCGAAGAATGGGAACTTGGAAACCCTTTATAAAAAATTGGTTTGGCCTTAGGTTTAGGGTCAACTTGGGCTTAGACCTTAGCGACTTTTACCTTGGGCTCCAAGTTCCCAACTTAAGGATCCAAGCGTGTCGGCTCCATTGAACTTAAATCAGTTCCCGTATCGCCCATGTCTCTCCATTCTTATCTTTAAAAACTCGCTTTATTTAGGCCTAATAGTTTTTAACATCGCATATAGAAATCAATTTTTTTAATTCCATATACTCATGGGTCTGTTTCATGTGTTGTTTTTTTATGCTTTTTTGTTTTTAGTCCGTTGGAAATGATGCAAGACCTTTACGGGCGCTACGGTATAGAGGATTCCCAAAACGGTTATAGGAAGTACCCAGTCTATCAACCTAAAACGTCCAGCGAATATCATTCTATCCTCAATAAAAAACCCCAAGTCGGGGATACACCCGCGTTGACTTACAAGGTAAATTTTAAAAACGCAAGAAAAACAGTCAACACCAATAACCAATCATCAACCCAATCACAACAACATACATACCGGAATTTTTTCGCAGTTTATTTTACAGATATCGCAGATTTTTTTTCCATTTTATTTTACCGTCACGAAAAAACTTGATTCATTGTATCGTACACCTCCCACATAATTAGACGGCAAATACGGCATTTTCCAAGAGAAATTTACTATACTTTTACTAAATTTACTAGAAATTTTAATAAAATTTTGGAAACAAAAAACTCTCACTTGTGTACCACTTTTACAACTAAAATTATCTATTTTC
This sequence comes from Microlaimidae sp. YZB2_3, assembly GCA_030248175.1. Lineage (NCBI taxonomy): Eukaryota > Metazoa > Nematoda > Chromadorea > Desmodorida > Microlaimidae > Microlaimidae sp. YZB2_3. Next base: position 34,571 of record JASAMX010032103.1, on the reverse strand, counting down.
GGCTATTTGTTGTGCACAGCGCATAGTGATTGTGAATAATTTTTATGAAAAATAATACTTTTGCAGAAAACACGCTGCAAAAGAAAATCACATGTACAACTTTTTTAAAAAACTTTTGTAAGCAAATGTGTACAACCAGACATTTTTTTAGTTTTATATTTTTGCACGTGCGCGTCCACTATAAATTTTTGGTGTTTTAATTTTAAGATTAACACAGAATTAATTACAAAAAATACCTGGCCCCGGGGGCAGTCGAAAAATTTTGTATTTTTTTAAGTGTTAATCAGTTAAAAGTTTATTCTACTTATAAGGAAAACTATTTAAATTTACAAATAAAAACATTAACATTAGTCATAGTATATTGTCAAAAAAAGCATATTACTCTTAATCAATAACGAATTCCCAAAAAACAATTTCAAAAAAAAAACTCGCCCATAAAAAATATTCAAGTAAAGAAAATATATGATAGAATGCAAACAATATAAAATAAAATTCCTAAATCAATAAAATAAAAATAGAAAATTTTAAGGTGGCAAAAACAGCAAATAGTTCGAACGTGTGGGCTCCACACTACGATCAAAACGAACACCGCATAAACAACGAAACCAGCAAAGTCATGATGCCATCCAGTACTAGCCACATGATTATCGACTATAAGGTAAATCAAGTCAACACCAATGTGAAACGTTATAAATTTATAGAATTGCAAGAATATATAAAACAAGTTTATATAATTTTGAAATATGTATTCTTGATTAACCATGCGGCAGGAAAGCAAAAAAAATAAAACCAAAAAGCTATAGTTTGTACAAAACCTATGTGCAATGGAAAAATTTTAAGTGAGTTATTTAATTTGATTCTAGGAAACGAGGGTACTGGACAGGAGGGTACTGGACACGAGGGTACTGAACACGAGGGTACTGGAAACGAGGGTACTACACACAAGGGTACTGGACACGAGGGTACTGAGCTAAGAAAAAATATGTTTGCCACAAATATGTAAAAAAAATTTAACTGAATGAGCTGAATTAAATTTTACGTTTAAACACGCAGACAGTTAAATGTTACTTAAGTCTTTTCGTTTTTAATTATAAATAGCATTTTTTCTTGCTTAAATATAATGCAATTTAATAATAAAAAAACTATGTAAATTGTTTAAAAAACGTCATACTAAAACACGACATTTTTTAAGGTTATTTTACACACAATTTATACCATGGATTTAAAAACAATGATAATGTTTGAAGCTATCTCCGAATCTCTGGAGCTTCGAAACCCTGCCTTTGAAAAAAAGAATTAATATTAAACAATCATGAGTGGAATAAGAACGCCAAGAAGTTACTTAATTACTGGGTTTTTTTTCTAAAACATATACTCCTACGAAAATACAAAGCGAATTTTAGTTTTTTTGCTGCCATTTTTATTTCATCGACTCTTGATTAAAATAAATCAGTTTTCTTGATAAAACTTTGAAAAAAATAACTTTTGCAAAAATAGACTTCAGCAGTAGAAATGTAAAAAATAACTTCTTACCTAGTCTAGTCTAGCTTAAGAAATTCACTTGAACACATGTTGATCATTGAAAACACGCCAAACAAAATGTGCTTTTAAAACCCAAAAACATGAAAAATTGTTAGATTTTTCATGTATGATTTTTTATGCATTTAAATCTAGGTATAGAGTCATGAGTAAAATAATTCAACAACAGATGTTTGGGAGTCTTCAAAACCCATTGCATGGTAAACTTTTTTCATAAGCCTAAGCAAAACCCAAAAGTTAAGCTAAACTTTATCATAATATTTCAATAATAGTGTGCTTTTATAAAATACGGAATAATTTACTTTTAAAAAAAGCAATCAATTGTTTTTCGGAAAATATTTTACTAAAATGTTTTTGCAAAGTTATTAATAGCAGATTTAACATTTTAAAAGCTAGTTATTATTCTTTAAAAAATGCACGAAAATCTAGACAAATAACACAAAAATGTTTTAATGATATGAAATTATTATTTTTGTTTTATGTCTTCTCAATACTTTTTTAAAATACTACCTTTCATATGTCAGTCAAACAAACTAAAGCTAAAATCTTTCGCTGAAATTAAAGGCGTAACCGCTCCTCGCCAGGAAGAAATAAACAATAAATCCGTGAGAGAAAAAAATTTTAAAAAATTGTCAGCGGTTATGTAACCAATTATTATTTAGTTGCGTTATGTGTTTCTCTGTACGTCATATTTTCAAAAAAAACGAGTGGTTACTTTACCACTCATCTATTTTCACCCTGATAGAATTTATCTTTAAATGATTTTTTAGTAAAACAAACCATTGTTATGCAATAAGTTTATCCCGCTTTATGCGGAAAGGTTATCGTTTTTTCTCATCAGTACCCTCGTGTCCAGTACCCTCGTGTTTCCCCTTGCATAATAAATCGATTTTTCTGCGAAGTTGTGGTGACCGCAGATTTTTTAAGCCCAGTACCTTCGTGTCCAGTAGCCTCGTGTCCAGTACCCTCTTGTCCAGTACCCTTGTCTCCAATACAGGGATGCCTACTATACTAGAATTACATATACTATACTATACTACTATATTAGAATTATTTTGGGGTTTTATACTATACTATACTATACTATACTATACTATACTATACTATACTATACTATACTATACTATACTATACTATACTATACTATACTATACTATACTATACTATACTATACTATACTATACTATACTATACTATACTATACTATACTATACTATACTATACTATACTATACTATACTATACTATACTATACTATACTATACTATACTATACTATACTATACTATACTATACTATACTATACTATACTATACTATACTAGAATTAAAGCCCAGCGATCTATACTATTCTATACTATACTAGAATTAAAGGTATCTTACTATGTAGCATACTAAAATGATTATAGTATAGAGTTTCTACTAAAATGAATTCAAGTAAACTAAAATATTTATAAAAACTAAAACTATACATGTGGTTGAAAACCCAACATATGTTATTATTTTACCAAATTTCTCAAATTCTTTTAACAAGTATATTTTTTACCGCACCATCCCCATTTTGTGTCTTTTCGAGCAATATGGTGTACGTTTAAATAAATTCTATTCATAAATTGTACGTGTGATTTTTTTTAAATTTAGCAACAAAACAGAGAAAACAACAACATTTGATAAAACATTTTGTTGTTTAAGTGTTTAATAACTTTGAATTACGTGAAAATTTTGAGTTATTTTCGTTATTTAAAAATTCAATACAATTTTACTTCATACTAGAATTAATTGTCTTTTTAATTACAGTATACCTTTCTTACTAGTAGTAACGTTACTAGTAATGAAATTTAAAAATATATACCATACTATACTAAAATTAAACTCAGGTCTTATACTATACTATATACTAGAATTAAAATCGCAGGTCTTATAGTATACTATACTATACTAGAATTAAAATTTAATTCTAGTAGGCATCCCTGGTCCAGTACCCTTGTGTCCAGTATTTTCGTGTTCCGTTCCCATTTAATTTAGATCCTTACTTACGGATCTTATGCCGAAATTAGGCCGCGCACGATTAAAACGGAGCCCTAATTAAAACAGTCAAATGCCCCAATAGAGATGCACCTATTTAACGCTTAAGCTTTGCCCCAATTCGGGTATTAAATATGTCTGAAAAAGTATGTGGTAATATATTTTTAATGTTTATGATATAATATATTAATAGTTTAATGGTTTCGCTTTAACCGGTCCGCAGGAATTCACTCCGTGAACGACTGTACCATAACTTAATATCCTTCTTATCTATTTAAAATAAGATTTAGAATTTCAACAGTCCGAAGTTGTCCCCCTACCTGTACCAGGATCAGCGCATGGTAAACGACCGATTTCGCACCAGCGATTCCAGAATCGTGGGGTCGGATTTCGTGATGTTAACACTGAGGAAGCCGGACCCATGGTATAATAAAGTGGACAAACTCTTGGCGGACGCTAGGAACATGTAACTGAATAATCAATAAATCAATAATCTAGGAAATACGCATGTATTTTTATTAGTGATGTTCCTAGAATCCCGGTTTTCGAAAATCTGTAATGCTCCTTGTCTGATAATTTTCTGAACAAGATTAAGAGAATATTTTGAAACGTTAAAAAAATTTAAAAATAATTGTTTGTTTCCAAACTTATTAACAACAGTAAGGTATAGTTTTAAAACTGCGGCTAAAATATATTTTAAATTACGTATTTAAGAAACGGTGAATTTAAACTTTCTACGCTTTATTATATCCGGTCGATTAAAACTAGGAATGTTCAAAAATGATTAAAACTCGAAAAAAATTTTCAGATGATATATATAATATGTGTTTATATATATTATTATATATTACAAAAGTTTTATTATACTTTTATTACGGTTTAGTTAGTTTAGTTTAGTATTATAGTTTTATTACGGTTGATTTATACAAAAATTTTATTAGAGTAGATTTTCGTAAAGTTTAACGGTTGCAATACAAGTATATAATTATTGTTTGAAGTAACCGTACCGTTAACGAGATATCCTCGCCTGAAAATATTTTCCAGTCTCAATTATTTTTGAACAATCTTTTTTATGTTATAAGGCATACAGAGGGATGGAGGAATAATTTATAGGCACCTTGCACTGGAACTCCATTTATACATGAAGTATGCAATATACATAAACATAAGCGTCACCATAATGGATAATTACCGTATCTCCTACTTATCTTTCGTAGTATGCAGATCATTGATCGAAATTTCGCGCGCATTCGATCGCTTGATCTGCATACTACGAAAGATAAGTAGGAGATACGGTAATTATCCATTATGGTGACGCTTATGTATATTGCATACTTCATGTATAAACCGAGCTCCAGTGCAAGGTGCCTATTGTGCACACTTTCACTTTGCGGTATGCAAAATTTCTTCACACAAGGAAAAAGCCACTGATGGCACATAAAATGCTTATTTTTTATACTTTCTTAGGTATTAGCTTGTTTTGTCTGTGTATGCTTTAATATTATACAATTAATTATGATCAATGTAATATACCTTGAAATAAATATTTTTGATATTTTAATGAAATAAAAATGCATTGCGTAAACATTTATTTTGTCTAGAAAACCAATAATATCACACTAAAAATGATTTATCATCAAGCCCTAAGCAGTTTGTTTCATAATTTTAAATTCATAAGCCTGGGTGATCGTGACACTTCGACAAAATCGAACATGGGACAAAACCAAAAACATTCGATTTTAGGTGATGTAAAAGCTTTTTTTGGATTTATTTTGCATTTTTGACATTTTTACATAAAAAAAGTATAAAAAATTATTTTACAAAAAGTTCAAGAAACCGGTCTCAGATCAAAAAATCAAACTGTTGATTTTTGTTTTTAAATACTCTAAAAAAGCATGTCTTGAGCTTAAAAGTCGTTTTATACTTTCCCAAATAAGTCTGGTTCTTACCGGAGTAACAATTACAAGGGCACGGGTGTGTTTACACGGTTACATTGTACTGTAACTTGTGACTGCTCTGTTAAAATGTTGTACGTTGTCAAGCCAAGGTATCCAAGGCCTTGTGCTAGGATTTTGAAAAGGAGTGGGTAGGTGTGAAAAAAATTTTAGGATCGCACAATTGCTATGCGGACTGCGAACAACTGCACTGAGCGCCGCCTAGCGGACGCGAAGCGTCTGTTGGGAAGTCTAGGGGGTGTTCCCCAAGCCGCCGGACGCCGGAGGTAAAAATTTTTTAAACTGTAAAATTAGGACTATGCGTAAAACCCTTAAATTAATTTTAGCCCAGCCCACACAGAATCCGAAAGGCTGCCCTTCCCCCTGGCAGGGCCTGTGAGTCCAGAAAGAACAAAGTTTAAAAATTACACGACGGTCAAATCCTTTTTAATTGAAAGAACGTTTTGTTCATAGTGTTAAACATTTCCACAGAATTATGTTTTGAATCACTTTCAGCCAATGAGAAAAAATACTGAAATAAATGCGATGACCGAATGGCCACGCCATTTTTTTAGCTCCTGCCACTTTGATTCCCACAAAGCAAAACATATAACCGCAAATAACTAATTTTACTCGACATTTGGGGTTCCTTTAAAACCAAGGTGTCTATTTTGGTATTAATCAAAGGAAATTTTTTTTAGTTTTTTTACAAAATGTTTGATTAAAAAACCACTATACAACGCTTTTTAAATTTTAAAAATCACCTGACCCAAATTTGGAGCTTTTGACTCTTATATCTCGGGCGCTTTGAACGAAATATTACACACCCGGACTTAATCCTCCGACTGACACACGACACCTAATAATTTATTATATTAAAAGAGCATGGGTTAGGTAGCTGACTTAATTTCTAAAAAAAAATTTCGGCCATAGTGCTTCTATATAAAAAATGTTACACATTAGATAGAATATGTGAGCACTCATTGTTCAAAAATACAACTGTGATCCGTGAAATATTCATAAACAAAACAAACAAAATACGAACAATATAAATCTTATTGTCTCCCAATCAACAACCTGTCAGCAAAACCGCAAGATTAATCCAGCTTTATAATGATAAATGTTCGTTTTTGAAGAGTGCAGAATATGCATTTGAATTATTGAAAAATTTAAATTTTTTTTTAATTTGTGTTATATATAGAACGTCTGTTCGAAATTTTAAGCCCATGGATATCAACGGGGCCTAGCCTTCCCCAATGTTTATTTATTACGTTATTAAAAACTTTTTGAAGATAACGGAAATATTATAACTATAGAAAAATCAAATTTAACTGAACTCGTAAATTTAAAGTTGAAAAATGAGAGGATTAATTAAAATTAAGCAGTTACGACATTAAAAAAAAACATTTAAAGATATATGCAATATTTTTAAAGTTTTTTTTTCGTAAAATTAAAATAAAACTAAAAAAAAGCGGGTCTACTTTAGTCTAAAACAAACTAAAATTTCTGTGTCATATTAATTATTTTGATATACAATTGTTAAAATAAAATGTTTAAACCATTTTTGCTTAAAATTTTAAATTGTTTTGTTTTAAATAGTCAAATCAGAAGGACACGTCATCAAATAAACCAAGTTTAATTTCCTCTAGTACCCGAGACCTGGGGTAGCATTCTAAAGAAACCCTTTTATTTACCCCGATAAATAAATTTCAATGAAAATAAAAATAATAAATATATATTGTAAATAAATAAAGCTGCCGCATATGGGACAGGAAATGATTGCAATGATTTTTTTTTAAAATTTTTTTTCTCACGCCGCAAAACCACCTCGCGCAGAATAAAAAAAATTTAATCAATGCGCGTATTTTATTTTTTATTAAATTAATCCTACGGGAGAAAATATTTAACCACCTCTGGAGTTGGATAAATTCTTATTCTTAAAACAATAGAAAAAAATTTAAACCGACTTTTACCAAGGTAAAATTGATTATTCACTCGCATCCTTAAGCACGTAAAAAAGTTACCCTGGGGTAACTTTTAACCGCGCGTCAGAATGCGACCGCAGAACGTATCTATCTACCCTACGATTATATTACTATAGGCAAATAAAATCTAGCTGACCTCGATCATTGCAGTATTTAATTGACTATTAAACAACAAAACCATTCAAAAGTTTTAACGAAAGCGGTTTAATAATAATGATCAAAACCCGTATTTTAATAATTATTATCAAATTACTCAATTTGAAACCCAAATGCAAATTTTTAAAGGGCTAAACTTAATTTTTTTTGTATATTTTATTAAAAGGTAGAATTAAAAAAAATTCTGCGCTCTTATTTGTTTTTAAAAAAACGTCATAACCGCACAATTATATGTCTGCAAACTAATTTTCGACGTCAGCCAAATATAATTCAACCATAATAGAAAGCAAATTTTAAACATAAGTAAACAAATAGCTAATGAAAACTTTAATTAAAAAAAATTAAAATATGTTTTTAAAAATATTAAAAACTAAAAACTAATTAAAAACTTCATAATTCAAAAAAAATAAAATGCAAAAGAGGGGCTCGGCCGGGGATCGATCCCGGGACCTCTCGCACCCTAAGCGAGAATCATACCACTAGACCACCGAGCCGCCATGAGGAGAAGTCTAAAACACCAATATAAATCACAAATTTTTCTTTGTTAATTTGTACAACACTGAATAAATAGGGTCATTTTAAACAAATTTTCAACTTTAACTTCAATTTTCGGATTTACCGACAGAATAACTAATAAGAAAATGAAGAGTTTTAATAGTTCAGACATTTAAAATGAATTTTTAACAAAATTAAATGTATGAATTCCATCTCTTGCAATAAAACTATTCGTAAAAGCTTTGAATGTAATTTTGAAATTGGTCCCAGTCTGATTGCTTGATTATTGTTATAAATAAAAAAGAAAATAATCTTTTATAGACGAATTTATCTGGATTATATTATGGAAAGAAGTTTTGTTGATTCACCACAGGATTACGTTTTATTTTGTAAAGAGTAGAAAATTTGTCTTAAAACAAAAAAAAACAACTAAAACAAATTATTTTGTGCAAAACCAAACGGGATGGTCTTATTATATTTTGTTGAAAAGTTCACCTATGGCCAGAACAATAATTTTTTTAATAATTTTTTAATGTTGTTGATGAAAAAAAAAGAAAAAAAATAGAAAAAGAGAAAAAAAAACACAATGAAATGATGAAAACAGAAGAATTAAACTATGCACAAACTATGCTTAGTATAATATTAATTCTGTTATCTGATCATTGAAGAAGAAGAAAACTAATAACGATAAACCTCTAGTTTTTCATTATGCGTTTAAAGTAAAACATTGCTTACGCATTATTCATCATTTAATTTTTAAAAATATTTCGACAATTATATTTTTTGTCGTCCGCCATTATTTTAGCTTTAGTTGCATAAAACCAGTTTTTCCTTCGACTTTTCGATGTAAAATTACAAAATGGGTTTATATACCCCTTTTAAGTCGGAACATTTAATTCCGACGATAGCTCAGTTGGTAGAGCGGTGGACTGTAGAGGCGAACACGTGCTATAGTTATCCATAGGTCCCTGGTTCGAATCCGGGTCGTCGGAGCATTTTTTTTACTTTTATTTTTTAACAAATAATTTTGATCTATGTAAATTACTAATTACAAATAACATAAAGCTTTTTGGCTTTTTTTGAAGTAAAAAAAAATGATTTCAAGCACATAAAAATATTTGCGAATGAAATAAAAAGCCAAAAAAATTAAGTAAGCAGGCTGCACAAATAAGTTTTATAATTATTTTGATTCATGTGAAATACCTACCCCCTCCCCCTCCCCCATTTGGCCATCTAACGAACAATGGGGACTCAAAAACTAACCCGATCATCCTTTTTTTATTCTTCTTACCGACTTCCTGTTTCCGATCCCGGCCACTAGTGATATTTCCTACCAGGAATAGGCAATAGTGATAGGCCACTATTATGCCACCTTCCAATATTATGCTTCGCAGCTGCGGCCATTTAAGTCGGAGGGAATTACGGAGCTCCACCCTTTAAATGAGTAATTTAAAGATCTAAGCTCGAAATTATATCTGCATTTTTGGTAGATTTTTTTGAAAGTAATATAATAACGAAAAAATTAGATGCATTTATTATTTAAATATAACAATCACTGTAAAAACTTGTTTAATTTTACTAATTCTAAATATTGACAAAATTCACGCGCAAAATTTAATTTTTATATGCTTATTTCAAAAAAATTGATTATAAATAAACGCATAAAATTTTTTGGTAGTACGTGTAACTGTGAAATTAACGGAATTCTGAAAGCTATTGTAGTAGTTCTCATTATAATTTTCCGAAAATATAAAAGATATCGTTTTTTTAATTATTTAACAATTATATGTCCCAGGTCCGCACAGTAATTGAAAAACGACCAATTTAAAAAAACATTTTGTATTGTTTTTAATAATCGTTTCGAATTGTAACTTAAGCCTAACGTCAACATTTATAGTAATGACTTAAAAAATGGTAAGATTTTTAAAGAGGATCTATGAACTAATTGTGACTTTGTTTAAAAATAATTGATAGTTAGTTATAAACCACCGTCTGAAGTTTATTTTATTTCAATATTCATACAAAAATACTAGTATAATTTTAATATTTCATTACAAAACCAGTAAACAAAAAGTAAAACGTCATCTTGATAAGCAATAAAGTTTTCCTCTTTTATTATTACTATTTCGCTTATGTAATTTAAGAAATTTTTTTTCTAAACTATGTTCACAAAAACAAGCTTTATAAAGAAAATGTTTTTACTTATCGTTTATTGAAAATGTTTTACTAAATTGTAAACCTGCTTTCGCAGTACTCGTAAATTAATGACCAAACAAAAAAATTAATATCAAAAATAAAATACAACAATCGCACAAAAACTTTGGTAAAATATTTGCCCTTGTAATAATTAAAGGAATGTAGCGAATTATGTTTATTAAAATTTTTTAATGTTATTGCTGCTGGAAAACAAACTGTTCCCTGTTCTAAAAAATTAATTTATTATTTCATTGTTATCTCCAACTGTAATTTATCATTTTGTTGTGGCAATTATCGACAAAATACTGTCACTATCATACATAAACGAAACAGGAAAAGGTGAAAGGAATGGTAACGTTAAAATTTTGTCAAAATTCGATTAATTTATTTTTTTAAATGTAATTTAATGTAAACCCCTATGAGGCAAAAATAATTAATAAGTAACCTGACTTGGTAATCTATTGTCCTTAAATAATCTAAAAGAGTTTTGTTTCAAATTTTTTTGTAATCTTTAACCCTTTAAATTGAAGTCTTTTCATTTTTAACAAATATTGCGAAGAAATTGGGTTACCATAGAAAACTAAAAATCTGTAAAGATAGTCTGTGCATAAATGATGTGCACTTACTAAAAAAATTGAATTAAATCATTTGATCAACTTTTTAGGAGAAAGTTGAACAAGTGATATTCAATGAGTGGGCAGAAGATAGAGGGATTATACTCATCGAAAATTTCCAAACTACCGACACCCCCCTAAAATTTAGAGGTAAACCCATACATGGGCAAGTTGGTCCGGAGTGGGGGGACCCTAAATTAGAGGGGTGTTAAAATTTGAGAAACGCGAAATCCTCATATCGTTTTTCGATTTTAACGAAAAAAATAGATAAAAAACGCTAATTTTAGGGCAAAAAAGCTCTTTTTATTGCATTTTTGAGATTTTTACTGTTTAAAACATTCATTTTGACCTCAAAACTTAAGTTTGGAGGCAGTTAGAAGTATTTTAAAGACATTTTTTTTTAATTTTTCTAAAATTGGGGGGATAACCTTTTCTTCCCCCCATTTCTGAGTGGGGGGGTTAAACCCCCCTTCTCAGAATTTGGGGGGAGGGTTAACCACCCAACCCCCCTCCCGTGCCCATGTATAGGTACACCACACACTCCCTTCTTCTAAAATTTTGAAAGACAGTACTAAAAACGCCAAAAATAGGTTTGGCAGAGGTCACCCTCCCAAAAGATTTTGGTATATGTCCTCCCCCTTCAAACAAATGGAATAGACAACAACTACTGAATCATATTTTTTTGTTACTGAGATAGATATAACTATAAATTTTGAATTTAGTGTACATCATTTTTGCGCAAACTACAGTAAAGTCTGTTTTATGATAAAAACACACTTAATCATATTAGCTTCAGATTTTTGACCATTGAATGACTAGATAATATAACCAAATATAAAAAATCACAAGAATATTGATACACACTTTAAAACATTTCACGATAAATTCCAAAGGACATTTTGGTTTTAATTGCCCACGATTACATGCGTTTAAAACATACTGATACTACAGTACAAATCCTTTAGCCTAATAACTGTTAGGTATTCATCCTTTCTTAGTTTGCTCGGCGCACGCATTTGCACATTTAATTAATTACTTATAATTAATAAACTACGCTATTCGCAATTTAAAAGAATGAATACCTAACACTAACCAAACAAAAATTTAAACAAAAAGGAACATTAGAGTTGGCTACCTACATGTAAAAGGACTTAAAAGCCCGAAAGTTAGACACATGGGCCGGAATTCACAAAGAGGGGCTATCCCGGGGCTAACTCGGTCCCGGGCTAGCCCCTGATTAACTACGGTGTATTCCAGGGCCAATTTGGTTGGCCCCGAAATCCACCGTAGTTAATCATGGGGCTAGCAGCGGATTAACTAACACCGAGCTAGCCCAAGGATTATCCCGCTTTGTGAATTCCGGCCATAGAGACAAGAGAGCCAAAAAAAAAAAACAGTGCTGTTTAGAAGATAAAAGAAACCATTTGTAAAAAAAACAGCAGACGGACCAAAGAGTCAAAACATAAAAAATCCGTTAACAAAATGATTTTATATAAGAATTTAAACATTAAAATAAATTTAAACTCATTAGCGATGGATTTAGTTTTCACCCGTATACATATGTATATTTGAAAAACTATTCTATATTATATAGTTAACAGTTGAATGTTCTGTCATTTACAGTTCTCCAAGTTTTTTACTGACGGACGAAACGACAAGTAATTTATTTAACGAATATTAATTTAGGGCAATTTTTTAGAATGAACCCTCAAATAAAGATTTATAATGATAAATTCTATACGAACAACCTGTACTATCCATAGAAAACCCTATTTTTTCTCTAGCCTAAACAAAGTAAAACTCAAAAATCAAGCGAAACTCTACTATGATATATTTTTATTTAATGGTGAGTTATTAAAAAACGTCAAAATTTGGCAGCTTAAGAGATTTGGTAAAACATAAAAACGACACTTCTGTATTAATTCGGGGCTCATTGTGCTGCATAACAAATTCCCCTAATGTCAATATTAATATTATAAATAAGGATGCGCTCTGGTGTCATTTTTTGACATCCGCAGATGTTTATTAAAAGCATTCTTACCATGTCGTTTTTATTTTACTCATATCATTTTTTTAATTTTAAAGGTAAAATAGGTAGAAAAAAATAATTCTAAAAAAACCAGTTTTTATTGCATTTTTAAGTTTTTTATTACTAAAACATTCATTTAGAACTCAAACTCTTTTTTAGTTTGGAGGGTGTAATAAATACCTAGTAGTTGGCAAGTTTAGATTAGAAATAAAAATAAGCAATAAGAAAATCCGCGGATATGATTTTTAAATCCGCGGATTCTGATGACAAAAGTAGTGCGGATGTTCGTGGATGCGGAGATTGGGCACATTCTCAATTATTAACAATAAGTCAATAATATTAATAATAATATTAATTATACTAATCGTTATAATGTATTCTTAAAAAAACTTAGCACAGTATTTTGGTTTGGCCCAGGATTCACAAATATTAAAATAGTTGGACATGAAAAAAAACACAAGTTCAAATTATACCGATAATAATTGAATTAACGATTTACATTTAAATTAACCAACTAAATTATGGACCAATTGACCAAAGTTAAAAAAGATAAATCCAACCAAATTAAAGCAAACCAGTATATTTCACACACCACTCAAAATCAATACATTCTAATTCAAGTTTTTATTTTATTTAACAAGAATAATTTTTCGATTTGTAACAACACAAAATACAACACGCGTTATTCGATGATCAACTTTTTTCCTCAGTATTTTCAGTTAATCGTTGTTGTTTTTTTAAAATTTTTTTACCGACATTGCGCACCGTTGGTGTATTTTCAGTTAAGGAGACGAATACGATGGAACACAAAAACAGCTACCGGTATAAAGCTCCGATTATTAATAATGAAGTAGTTCCTCCAATCATCTTGTCATAAGAAGAGATTAGGGTTAGCTTTAGGATTTTTTAAGTTTCTGAACCTCATTGCCAACCAAATACCAATAATCTAAAAAAATAGCATTAAACAAAAAAAAAACGTAAAATATAAACTTGCACAGCTGTAGTTTTAAACATGCTAAACATAAAAGTATTCATTGATTTTTTTGAAGCTCCAGAGCTCCATCCTATGTTTATATTAATTTACATACTGAATAACAAAAAATGGCACAAATAGGGATAGACGGAACTGCAGAACCCCCGGGAAAGGAACTGGAAATGAGATTTTCCAAAAATCCGGAACAGGAAACGGAACTACAAATTTTGCCAGGAACATTTGGAACCCGGAACCGAAACTGCCTATAAAACCGCGAAACTCTTGGAACATTGGAACCGGAACCAAAACCGGAATTGAGATTTTCCAGCAATTCCGGAACAGAAACTGAAATTCCGGAAAAAAAACAAAAATTCCGGAACAGAAACAGAAATTCCGGAATATTTGCCTGGAACATCCGGAACCGGAACTGTCCATCACTATATCTATACAACCTACTATAGTACGGATTTTTCTTGCAAACAAAAATTTTAAATCCTGTTAAAAACGTTAATTGCAACAAGGCAGATATAACGACACAGAGAGCAGATGTGGCAGGGGGAATTCGGGGGTTCTACACTTCTACCCCCACCCCAAAAAATCCCGATTACTGCCGATATCCCCCTAAAATTTGCGGGTACTACTTCTCCCCTAAAATTTGGGGGTCCCAGTACTAAAAACGCTCAAAAAGGGGTATTTGATTTGAGGTATACCTCAAAAAATTTTTAAGACAACCCCCCCAAATTTCGGGGGTCGAGTATACCCCAAAAAAAAATCCGGGAGGCTGCCCACCTATGACAGTGGGTAGAGGTAAAGACTGAATAAAGGAGCAGAAATCCGAAGATACATTTCTCTGAAGACATAAAACTTGATTTTAAATATACTAATACTAAATGAGAAAATTAGACTATATTATTTTTGCAAGATTTTAAAAAATCCAATCCATTAAACCATTAAAATAATAAACTAATTTAATATTTTTTTGCGTTTTGCTATTTCAAAACGTATGCCCTCAAATAGTAAATTATACACTTGGTTAAGTTTAAATAAATTACTCATAGCTGTGTACGATTTTTTTTTACAAAATTACGCATGCTTGAGAATGGCCACGCTAATTCTGGTGTTCAGTCCAGTCAACTATTATGTATTATCGTTTAATTAGTAAATTTTAGATTTTGGCCCATTTCTATAAGTCATCAAGTTCTAAAAACTTTAATTTTGATTTTTAAACAGTAAATCGTATGCAGCTATGATTTTAAAAAAATTAACCCGTATTCCAAAAAAAAAAACAACGAAAAACGCAATTAAAAAAATCCCAAAGCTAAATGGAATTTACCGATTGTACCTAGAGTAAATTTTTTAAGATACAATAATTCTGGTTATTTACACACAGCGAAATATTTATTAGGTTAAGTAAGGTTAGATAAAATTTCTGTGATTATATCTCGGATCCCTCTGATTTCGATAACGCATTGTCAGCCATACTCCAAAAAACTAAAAACATTCAATACTAGTAATGTTCTCCGGAGCTCCGAGCAATTTAAATGGCCGGAGCTCCGGAGCATGATATTAGATGGTATGAACATTATATAAAATTTAGCAGGTGGTTAGTTTAATCAAAAAGTAAACCATGAACGCAAGTTATTAGATTTAGGGTGTTCAAACGTTTATTATTGTTAAGAAAGAATTAAATCAAAGAGGAAAAAAATCGGCAGAGTCGATTTAGGTAAACAATGCAACAAACAAAATTAGGCTTCTACCTAATTAAACCACGTTTATTTTTTAATAAAACTCTAGTTGTTCTTCTGATTGACCCGGAGAGAAACCCACTCCAGATCTTTGCTCTAAAGTGGCAAACCTTCCAGATTTTGATGGAGAATTAAGGATAAATCTAATAAATACAATAGTAATTATTTCCTCGAGCGGGTAGACCAAGAGCAGCGCCGGTTTTGAAAATCTAAGGAAGATTTTTTGGCGGCAAAAATTTTGGGACTCTCTAATTTTTCCGCAATAACAAGCAAAACTGTCAGTTACATCAAAAACGGCGTAGAATATTTATATACCTCGGTAAAACTGAAGAAGAGTCCGACCCCGCCGGTGGCGTGGACGATGTTGAGCGATTCTTTCGGTATCACAGACAGGCAATCCCTGCAGATGTCCGTACCGCAAACCTAAATAATAACATTATTTAGGTTAGTTTATATTATTAACTAAGTTCTTAAATTGTTATTATTAAATTATTAATATATCACGTTTTTTATTTCATAAGATGTCCGTACCACAAACCTAAATAATAATATTATATAGTATTATATTATATTATTATAATCAAGAATATTATAATCCAAGAGAATGTCCGACTGCACACTAAATTTTTGACCAAAATTTTGCTTGAAAAGTAGCACTTGCAAACATTTGTGCGACTTTTCTAGCGAAAATCTGCCATTTTCTGCTAGTTTTTCCGCGCTGCGATTTTTTTGCGATGTTAGTTTTCTTGCAGTGCGGACTGCAACTTTTTTTGCACTCAATACTGCTTTATTCGCACTGCGATTTTTTTAGCACTGCAAATCTAGCTGCACAACAAAAAAATACAGACGCTGGTCTGGTAGACATTTTAAATGGAGTAAAACACTTCAAAATGTGTTTTAATTATTTTTAAAACGTTAAAAAGTTATTTTACTTCAATAAAACTAAAAATTTTTGACATCTTAACGGTAAAAAAACGACTTTTACTCATTTAAACACAACATTTTCACTTCGCTTTGTTTGTTTTGTTTTTTTTTTGTTGTGCAGCTAGACTCGCGGTGCTAAAATAATCGCAGTGCAAATAAAGCAGTAGTGAGTGCAAAAAAGTTTCAGTCCACTTTGCAAGAAAACTAATACTGTGAGAGACGTGTGCACTGCTCCTCCGCGGTTTTATTGAGGGGGCAATTCCAAAACGGGGGAGGGGGGACGGGGGGCAACTTTTTTGAAACGAGGGGGGGCAATAAAACGGGGGGGGGAGCAAGCAGGAGAGAAAGAAAAAAAAGAGAAAAAAAGGAGAAAAACAAGAGAAAATAAAAAGAAAAGGAAAAAAAAACAAAAAAAGAGCGAAATTAAGATAAAAAATAGGTCTAAAATGGCTTAAAATACATTGAAATAGGCTAAAAACTGCAAAAAAATCGCGATTATAGCGTCATCATAGGTCAAAAATGGCGTCATAATTTTAGGGTACTTCTTCATTTTTTAACGGGGGGGGGCAATAAAACGAAGGGGGCGAGCAAATTCTCCAATTAAGCGGGGGAGGGGCATTTCCAGACCGTTCACAGGTCTGCTGTGCTAAAAATCGCAGAGCGGAAAAACTAGCAGAAAAATGGCGGATTTTTGCGAGAAAAATCGTACACGGATTTAAAAATGCGACTTTTCTTGCAAAATTTTGGTCAAACATTTAGTGTACAGTCGGACATTCTCTTGTGTTATATATTCTTGTTATAACTAAGGTCTAAAATTTATTATTATTAAATTGTCAATAAGTTTTTTTATTCCAGAAGATGTTGCAAGTTTTTTTATTCCAGCAGATGTTCGTACCGCAAACCTAAATAATAATATTATTTAGTATTATTAAATCATTATAACTAAATTCCTAATTTCTTATTATTAAATTATCAATAGATCGCGTGTTTTTATTCCAGAAGATATTCGCACCAAATACAAAAGCCATTATTTTTTCTCCTATCCTGCCGTTTCGGGAGGAGGAGGGCGGCCGTCCCCCCTGGTTACGTATGTCCTTGGCTCGAATAAAGCTTATCCTGAACCTCAGCTAAAATTTTTAGTACGGTAGCAAAGCAATAACCATCATCATTCTTGTACAGACTATATTTTTTAAAAATTATTTTAAATAAGTTTAAAATGCGGGTAAAAAAACTTTAAATATATTGAAAATATAAATTAATAAATTAGCTTTAATATTATTTATTAACTGAGCTCAAGAATCTCCGGAGTAAACATTATTAGAGTATATGGATCGATTCGATAGTCATATTTATACGGGCACATCTCGCAGGGACGTAGCCTTCATTTTGGGGGGGGGGGGGCGGATTGTAGTACAAAAAAAAATTTCGGGGGGGGGGGGGGCGCTCCGCTCCCCACCGAAATTTTGGGGGGGCGAAGCCCCCCCCCCTTAATTTTAGAAAACGTTAAAAAAGCAGGGATAAACGTAGATAAAGCTGTGTAATACACTGTTTTTGGCCTAATAACCTATTATCTAATGTTTTTAGCGGTAAAAACATTGTTTTCTTAGTTAAAAATTACATAAGCACACATTGGCAGAGCCTGGATTTTACAAAAAGGAATTTAGAGATGTTAGTTTCAGACCCCTTGGCTAAACCCACATTGTAAACCAAAGCACATGAGCAGCATCTTGGCTCCATGTTTTCTAGGGTACCTATCTATATGAAAAAAAATCCGAGCCAATGCTATAGGCGGCAGGAAAATTTAGGAGGGGGAAGGTACATAAATCAACCAATATGATTGTTTGTTTTGCTTTCTGTGTAGTACTTATTACTTATAAAAATTATTGTACTAACTTTAAAATAACATTAGCATCAGGCAACATAAATAACGAGATATATTATGTATGTATACTATAGAAAGTGACCGCTGAGCAAAGCGAAGCGGAACAAATTTTTGGTTTTTGGGGGTCCATTGGGGTACTAAAATTATTTTAAAGTTTGGAAATTTTGAAGTTTGGGTCTGGGGGGGCTGCCGCCCCCCAGACCCCCCTTCAGGGTTAGTAGGGCCCTCAGACCGCCCCCCAAAATAAAATTCTGGGCATGCCACTGCAAAAGGGGGGTCTGTTTTACCCCAAATTTTTCCTTTTGCCGACCTAAAAGAGGTGTCTAGAACCCCCTGGCTATGCCCATGTATTTATATAATCTTTAATTAAATATAAGATTATGGATTAAAAAGTTTGTGATACTTGACTTTATAATCAAGACAATAATATTATTCTATTATTACGTAATTATTAAAAAAAAACTATGATTTCTAATCTAATTATAAGAATATATAAACACATTATTAATAAAAGAATTAAAAAAAACAATTTGTAAGTTGAAATAAGGTCTTATTTCATTTTTACACAGTTTTAAAGCATTTATAAGCTTGTTTTACGTTTTTTACGCGTTTTAAGCCCATTTTAAGGCAGCGCGGAAATGGAAATATTGGGTACACTACACCCCCCCTCAAAATTTGGGTCTTGCCGGACACCCCCCCCTAAAATTTGACTCCCCCCTCCAAAATTCGAGAGGCTGCCCACCTATGGTCAGGTGGGGTTCGGTGTCCAAAGCAAAACAGTTTTAAACCATAATAACTTTAATAATTGTTCTTTTTATAAGATAATACTACATTTTATTGAATAAAAAGCTATATTCTCGTATAAAAAGGGTGTAAAAGCATGAATATGTGTTGAAAATTCACGTTTTTTGAAGAAAATTTAGTATAAAAAATACCTAAAATTTTCCCGAGGGGGGAGGGGGGGGTCAGATTTCAAAATCTAGAGGGGGTCAGGGGTAAAAAATTCGGAAATTTGGGGGGAGGGGGAGTCCCAAAATTTCGAGGCTAGGGGGGTGGACTCCACCCTGCCCCCCCTTTCTCACCTATGATTGTTTGTATAATGTGCAACTAGCCTGCAATATACGATATTATTATATATGATCAAGATATAAATTTTTCTTGCCCGCTCAGATTGTTATTATTCAAAAATAGTTAAGTTCATTTACAACAAGAAGTTTAATTGTGTTTTCGACCGAAAGATAATAAACGCGCAGAAGGAAAATAGTATATAAAACTTTTTTAGGCTCACAAACCCGAACGTTTTGTAATTGTCTGCAGAAAAATAAACATTATATGGATGGAGTTTATAACACCCTTTTAGCAAAGTAATCGCAATTCCGACGATAGCTCAGTTGGTAGAGCGGTGGACTGTAGAGGCGATCATATGCTATAGTTATCCATAGGTCCCTGGTTCGAATCCGGGTCGTCGGAGCATTTTTTTAACGGATCTTTTTATTTCAATTTTTTTTTAATTAAAAAAATTGCCGTAAAATTCCAAAATTCTCTCAAAAAAAACTTTAAAGAACTAAATAAAATTCTAGCAATGAGAATCAATTTTAATAAAAATCAGTTTTGTTTAATTTATGGACGGCTGGTAAATCCTATATAACTCGAATTCGTTATTATTTGACGGATTTAGCACGCACACAAGTGCACTTTCCCGGAGGTTTAACGGTAGCATTTGGGTTGGGGGAGGTGCAAAAGGACAATTTTTATCAAATCGGGACCAGGGATGGAGACCTGTGCACTGCTCCTCCCCCCCCGGGGGTTTTATTGGGGGGGGCGCAATTCCAAAAGGGGAAGGGCAAGCAAGGGAGAAAGAAAAAAAAAGAAAAAAAGAAGAAAGAGAAAAAAGAAAAAAGGAACAAAAAGCGAAATTTGAGTAAAACTAGGTCCAAAATGGCTTAAAATGCATTGAAATAAACTAAAAACTGCAAAAATTTTGCGATGATGGCGTCATAATACGTCAAAAATGGCGCCATATTTTTTAGTACTTTTTCATTTTAGGGCAGGGTGGGGGCCAAAAAACGGGAGGGCCAATCCTCCAAATCCCCCAAAAACGAAAGGGGCATTTCCAGACCGTGCATAAGGTCTCGTCTGGGCTGGGGATGTGCAAAAAAAGAGCAAAAAACGAAATTTAAGTAAAATAAGTCTAAAAGATGGCCTCAATTTCGCTGAAATAGGTTAAAAACTGCAAAAATTTAGCGAAAATATGGTAAAAATGGCGCATATTTATTGAAATGAAAAACACCACTGCTATTTAATTTGAAAAAAAAACTTGTTTAAAAAAACTTTGTTAAAAAATCGGAACCCCCTGACTCGAACCCCCCCCCCCCTAAGATTAAAATCTCGCACTCGGGGTCGATCCCCCTAAAAAGCCAGGGATATCCGGACCATAGGTGGGCAGGGGGAGGGAGGGGCTGGGGGTTATTCCCCAAAAATCCCGATTATAGCCAACACCCCCCCTAAAATTTGGGGGTACCCCGGACACCCCCCCCTAAAACTGGGGGGGGGGGGGTTCTAGTACTAAAAACGCTAAAAATGGGGTATTTGAGGTATACCCCCCAAAAAATTTTTAGGACACCCCCCAAATTTCAGGGGTCATCCCCCAAAATCCGGGAGGCTGCCCACCTATGGTCCGGACCCCCCTGACTTCCCCCCTAAAAAATTTTGGCCTTCCACCATACATGGGCAAGTTGGTCCGGAGTGGGGGGAAGGGGGTTAAACTAAACCCAAAATTAAGGGGGGGGGTTAAAATCCGAGAAACACAAAATACCCATATTGGTTTTTTTCTGGAGTGCATTTTACCCATATCATTTTTCGATTTTAAAGAAATATAGGTAAAAAATTTTAGGTCAAAAAAACCTTTTTATTGCATTTTTGAGCTTTTTATTGTTTAAAACATTTATTTTGATCATAAAACTTAAGTTTGGAGGCAGTTAGAAGTCATTTTATAGTCATTTTTTTCTTTATTTTTCCAAAATTAGGGTTAACCTTTTCTCCTCGCCCCCACTTTTGATTCGGGGGGGGGGTTTATTAAACCCCCCTTTTCAGAATTTTGCGGGGGGTTAACCCCCCATCCCCATGCCCACGTATGATAACTACTATGTGTCATAGTGCAGTGGCGTAGTCACGATTTCATTTGAGTGGGGGTCTGTGGGAAAAGAAAATCAAAATACGTGTCGCCGGAGAGCCGCAAAGCGCCGCAAATGAGCCGCGTAGCGGCCATACGTGAGCACGGTCCCGGCTGCTAGGGGGGTGGAGGTGGTTACCCGGGGTAACGCACTTTTTGTAATTACCGTTATGATTTTTACTACAACGTTTCATTTTACAGCCCCAATCTTCTTAAATAATATTTTTAATTAAAAAACGTTTGATTTGAATTGAAAATTTAGTATAAAATATTATATACTTCAAAATTTCCAGCAAGAGGTAGAGGGAGAGGTGGAGGTCAATTTTGAAATTTTGTAAAGGTGCCTAAGCGAACAAAGCTAAAAAATTGTAGAAAAGTCTTGAATCTTTTCTAGGGACTTTAATTTTTGACGCTAAGAAATTTGGGTGCAGGATATAATGTTAGCCCAGTTTCTAAACGTATTTTTTGCTAGTCAAGTTTTGTTTCAGACTTTGCCTAAACATTTCGACAAATCTCACATTACTGCTGACTCCTCCACTCCATAAGTGAGCAGCCTCGCGTTTTTTGTTTTTTTTTTTTTTTGGTGTATGTATACAGTGGCGTGCCCAGAGGGGAAGGGGCGGGGGGGGCGGCCGCTTTCCCCCCTCCCCAAATCCGGCGAAGCCAGATTTTTTCGTAAGGGACCCTTACGTTTTTTAAATTTTGGGAGAGAAAAATTATTTAATATTAATACAGAAACTTTCCTGATGCCTTCCAAAAGCATATTAATAGCCAAAAAACCAAAATTTTCCCGCTACGCGGGTAGTTTAAATTGACAATTTAACTTAGTTTTTCGATTTCAAATAGATTATCCGGTTCAGTAGTTAAGGCATACATGTTTAATAAAACTACCATAAACACTATTATCCTTTTATTAACGTTTAAACACATGTTTTAAATGTATAGGTATAAAAAAACCTTAAAATTTGTAATAAGTAGTATCATCTGGAATTAAAATTTCTATTGTATTTTAGCGTCTTAAATTAAAAATTTAATTACCCCAGACCTCCCTTCAAGGTTAGTATTTACCCCCAGACCGCCCCCCCCCCGAAATGAAATCCTGGGCACGCCACTGTATGTATACCCGATCTCCTCAATTTGAAGGGAGGGTGGTTCCCAAAAAATTTTGCTTAGGGTAACCTCAAATACCCCATTTTTAGCGTTTTTAGGGACCCCCCGAAATTTTAAAGAGGTTTTGGCAGTAATTTTTGGGTTTTTTTGAAAGGGGGCGGGGGAGTATAAGTAACCTCTCTCCGCCCACCTATGTCACACTCCCCTCTTCTTTCCATTCTGTTATTGCGACCGACAGAGTTCGCCCATATATGCCATATGTCCTCTGGTCAAAACCTTTTTTCTTATCTAACTTATGGTATTTGACAATTTCCACGATGAAACGCTTAAATTTAAAGTTACTGGTGCACCCGTTTACTACTGATTTAGGGAATTACTACTTAAAACTGCGAACTTGTTGTAATACGCAACAAAAAAATCAAATACTTATTTTGAAACCTTCAGGACAAAATTTTTTAAATCCATAATTTAAGTGCTTTTAGGTCTAATATTGAATTTTATATTATACTAAAACAGGTTTTTTAGGCCTAAAAAGTGTATTTGAACACTGTTTTTTACTAAAAAACTATGTTTTTGAAAGTAAATAAAAAATTATACTGGTCGGGAGGGGGAAGGAGTGTCGTGTCAGCCTAGCCAGGGGCGGGGGGTTAGACCGGACCGCTCTCTAGGTTTAGGGGTGGGAGAGGCCCCTGAATTTTTTCTATGGGGGGTCCGAAATTTTGGTCCTAGGGAGGATGGACCCCTCTGTCCCCCCCAAAAAAACATATATGGTTAACCCCCAAATTCTGAGATGGGGGTTTAACCTTCCCCCCACTCAGAAATGGGGGGAAGAAAAGGTTAACCCCCCAATTTTGAAAAAATGAAGAAAAAAAATGTTTTTAAAATGACTTCTAACTGCCTCCAAGCTTAAGTTTTGAGGTAAAAATGAATGTTTTAAACAATAAAAAGCTCAAAAATGCAATAAAAAGGGCTTTTTGACCTAAAATTAGCGTTTTTTACCTGCTTTTCTATTAAAATAAAAAAAAAACGATATGGACAAAATGCATTCCAGAAAAAAAACCATATGGGTAAAATGCGTTTTTCGGATTTTAGCCCCCTCTCCCCTAATTTTGGTTTTAAACATCCCCCCACTCCAGATCAACTTACCCATGTATGCCCTTACCCTTGGTTATTTTTTAAGATGACCGCGAGAACAACCACCGCCCCCCCGACATTAGAACGTAAAATTGACAATTTATTATTAAAAAAACGAAAAGCTATATATAAGCTATACATGGGCACGGGAGGTCGGGAGGGGTTAACCCCCCTCCCATATTCTGAGAAGGGGGTTTAATCTCCCTCCCCACTCAAAAATGGGGGGGGGAAAAAAAAAAGGTTAACCCCCAATTTTGGAAAAATAAAGAAAAAAATGTCTTTAAAATGACTTCTAACTGCCTCCAAACTTAAGTTTTGAGGTCAAAATGAATGTTTTAAGCAATAAAAAGCTCAAAAATGCAATAAAAAGGGCTTTTTGACCTAAAATTAGCGTTTTTTATCTATTTTTCCTTCAAAATCGAAAAACTATTATGGGTAAAATGCACTCCAGAAAAAAAACGATCGGATTTTAACCCCCACTCCGGACTAACTTGCCCATGTATGATATAAACTATAAGCTATATTAATCTAAAAAAGTTTTAAAACTGTATAAAAACGAGCGGGAAGACCGATGTGCTGACAATGGTAGACTTATTCGATTCTTGTTCAAAACTGGGACACTACGTTAACTAACAGTTAGAAATTTTTTATCTATTTTCGTATCGAAAATTTACTATCATACTAAGAATTGTGAAAACAGGCGTGCACCCGAACGAACACACCGACGTCAGGTCCACGTGCTGCAGACAATAATTCAAATAGACGCCTTCTCCGTTTTGGACTAAGAAGCCACGCCAACCAGAATTTTTCGCAATTTAATTTAACTTTTCAAAACAATACACTTTCAACTTTTGTCAAAAAACCACGTACATGAGCGAACAGACAGACCTGTTGACAGTGGTTTAAGTAGCCGTGTTGCTTGTTCTAGACCGGGCGCGAAATTACAACAATAGTTCCTTTACAGCAATTTTGAAAAAGTCGGGAACGTTTCATTTTACTTACGTTTGGAATTTGAAAATTAAAACTAAACTAGTAAATAATAATAAATTGTCTCCGAAAAAACCCCGCAGACGAGCAAACAAACCGACAACGGTCAATGGTCCAAGTAGTAGTAGACGTGTTGCCCGTTCGTTACCAGGACACTATGCCCGCCAACAGCCTAAAACTGTTTGCGATTCTTGCGATGTAACTCTTCAAAACAATACAACAAATCAAAACTCTTCCACACGAGGAAACAGACCGACATGCTGACAGTGGTCTAAGTAGACGTGTGGCCGGTTCTAGACCGAGCGCCATACCACACCCATAGGTCAGGTGGTAGCTTTCCTTTTTTTGAGGAGTGGGAGCGGGGGAGTGGGTGTCTAAAAAAATTTTAGTGGTGTACACCCCAACCCAAATAACCCAAATTTGTAGCGTTTTTAGTGCTGGGACACCCCAAATTTTAGAGGGGGGGTGTATTCGGAATAGCTCTAAATACCCTTTCCCCATAATCCTTCCGGATTCTGGGGGGAGAGTGTCCGGGGTACCCCCAAATGTTAGGGGGGTCGGGGGTGTCGGCTATAATCAGGATTTTTTTTCGGGATGGGGGGTATAATCCCTGCCCCCCTCCCCTCTGCCCACCTATGGGGGTTGTCGGCAGTTTGGAGATTTTTAGGGGATATAACCCCTCTGCCCACCTATGACCACACCAACAATTCACATTTTCCGGGGATTTCAATATTAAAACCAAACTAGTGATATATTGTTGCACAAAACACGCACACGAGCGAACAGACCCAGTGGCGTGCCCAGGGGGGGGGGGCGGGGGGGGCGGCTGCCCCCCCCCGAAATCCGGCGAAGCCGGATTTTTTCGTAAGGGGGGACCCTTACGTTTTTTGAATTTTGAGAGAGAAAATTTTTTTTCTTAAATATTAATACAGAAACTTTCCTGATGCCTTCCAAAAGCATATTAATAGTCAAAAAACCAAAATTTTCCCGCTACGCGGGTAGTTTAAATTGACAATTTAACTTAGTTTTTCAATTTCAAATCTATTTTGCCGCTCAATAGTTAATGCATACATGCTAAATAAAACAACTATAAACACTATTAACCTTTTATTAACGTTTTAAACACATGTTTTAAATGGATAGGAATAAAAAAACCTTAAATTTTGTTTTAATTATCATCTGGAATTAAAATTTCTAGTGTATTTTAGCGCCTTAAATTAAAAATTTTCTCCCCCGAGGGGCATTCTGCCCCCCGGACCCCCCTGACAAGGGGCTCTGCCCCTTGACCCTGCTGGGGGGCTCTCGCCCCTCAGACCCCCCATTTCTGGGGGGCTGCCGCCCCCCAGAACCCCCCTTAGGGTTAATATGTACCCCCCCAGACCGCCCCCCCCCGAAATGAAATCCTGGGCACGCCACTGAACAGACCGACCTGCTGACAGTGGTCCAAGTAGACGTGCTCCCCGTTCTGCACGACTCCGCAGCAGTGGAAGTGGGTCTCGGCAGAGAGTTTAAGGTCGTCGTCCCGACTCCGATTCCAGGCGTTCTCCACCAGGGGGCGCAGTGTCTCCTCCCGGACGGCCAGACAGGCCACGGCCACGAAGAACTGCACCACGAACACCAGGAAAAGAATCACCATGTACTGAAAAAACAAATAAAACCTACAAGCAAGATATCCTTTAAAATCAATTAAAAGTAGTTTTAGGCTTTAATTAATCATAAGAAATCGAAATATTTTACAAGTTTATATCTAAAACCGAGAATAAATTACTTAATATATGTTTATTAAAAAACTAGACTATAAGTCACCAATAGGGCAGATTCACACCGAAGTGAAAAGTGATAAGTGACAACGCGTTCTGCGCGCGTTTACATCATGACGGTGACACTGTCACTCGTCGTTGAGGTGTGAACGCTTTGTCGTTTGCCACTTGTCACTCCGGTTTGAACCGGGCATTAATAGGAAAAAGAGAAGGCAGGGAAGTTGATTGAGCATAAGCAGGCGATCTTCCGGATTTCTGGGTAGTACGAATATAAGGCTTTTGTGGTTAGTTTTTTTAACTAGAAAATTAGTTTAGGTTTCACTAGTGTTCTAACCAAAGACAACTTATTACAACTTTCACGGTCAGGGTCAATCGGTCAATCAAAAAATAAAAATAAAATATTTCAAAACTCAAAAATTGAATTAAAATAAAAAACCTAGAAAACTTTTTTATTGAACGGTCGCTTAATTAAAAATCGAAAAAAATTAATAATAACACTGTTGTTTTACTGAAGTGTTGTACAACACTTGCGATTCCAGAAAAACACAAACAAAATAAAAAAAACTTACGAAAAAAAGAATAACTTGGTGATGTTTGGCAGCCCCAATTAGTCCCAAAATAGCCACAAACAAGAGAAAGACACCGGTTGCAATGATACCTAAAAACAACAAAAATTGCCAAAAAACTTATTTTCATTTAATGCTACGATGGGTTTTGCTAAATTTGTTGTTTTTGTTAAGAAAATGTTCATATTAATCATTTTTTTATTTAGGGCGAAACGAAAGTTTAACCATCTTTTTGTTTTAATTTTGTTTTAAAAACACGGAAACCTTCCTTCCTAAATTTGCATCAAGAAGGCGTATTGTTTGCTCAAATGCTTTGGGTGTTCCCTTGCTGGATTTCAATTTTTTTTACCCCGGGTCGACCCCGTCATAGAATTCAAGTTGCAATCAATATAGCCCAGAGAACCATAACCATCCAACTTTAACTGCTTTTACCGTGCCCATGATTAAGGCTAAACGTAATACCTCAATCAAAACATGAGATTACTGAGAATACCTAATTTTCCAATAAATTATGTAAGACAAAAAGAAGAATTTTTTTTAATTTGTCTTCCATTACAAATTTGTGGCACTATTTTAATCTTGGTATGACAACGATAAACCCATACCCATTAGCCATGGGCGTAGCCAGGATTTCGGAAAGGAAAGGATTTCCAATCCATATCCAACCCTAAACAAAATTTCGGAAAGGAGTGGTCCAGGGGGGTCCAAATCCTAAACGTTATAAAATTGCTAAAAAACTTTTTCCGCGCTTCGCGCGGCGTGTTATTCCTTTGTTTATGCCACATACTTTATTATTTTCCTATTATTCAATAAAAATAAGTCCATAAAACAAAGAAAAATTTTTTTACAAACAATTTGATACCTTAAAAATTTTAAATTTCCAAAACATTAACCAATAAAAAAATGAGTATATTGAATTACAGCTGAGTAATGCAAAAAGAAAATCTTTTCTTTTTAAAATTACTTTCTCTAACCTTTATATATTTAATCTTACTATATAACATCTAAGGGGGGAAGTTCAGCGTGGTCGTATCAAGATTACAAAACAAAGTAGCACACATTTAGAAGTGGAAACCAATTAAAACATTAAGAATAGGGTGGATCCAGCGTGGTCATACAAAGATCACAAAATAAGGTTACACAAATATGGAAATGGAGACCTATTAATCGAGCGCTAAGCAGAGCGAAGCGCGAGAAAATTTTTAAACAATGGCCTTCTAGACCCCCAAATTTTTATCCTTTGGCGACCCGAAAGGGGGGCTCTAACCCCAAATTTTTCCTTTTGACGACCCAAGGGGGTTGGGTCTAGACCATACATGGGCAAGTTGGTCTGGAGTGGGGGGGTTAAACTCCAAATTGGGGGGGGTAAAATCCGAGAAACGCAAAATACCCATATCGTTTTTTTGGAGTGCATTTTACCCATATCGTTTTTCGATTTTAAAGGAAAAATAGATAAAAACGCTAATTTTAGGTCAAAAAACCCTTTTTATTGCATTTTTGAGCTTTTTATTGCTTAAAACATTTATTTTGACCTCAAAACTTAAGTTTGGAGGCAGTTAGAAGTCATTTTAAAGACTTTTTTCTTCATTTTTCCAAAATTGGGGGGTTAACCTTTCCCCCCACTTCTGAGTGGAGGGAGTTAAACCCCCCTTCTCAGAATTTGGGGGGGTTAACCCCCCCGTGCCCATGTATGGTCTAGACCCCTTAGACCCCCTTGGCGACGATTAGCCAAGAAACTTTAAAATTCCAAGCTTCCGAGATGTGATAAAAACAATCTTGGGCGTTGCTTTGATCAACGGTAACTCAATGTACATTGTTAGTTTGTTAAATAATTAATATTTGGTTGCCCATGTAAAACGTTTAAAGTGCACTTTCTTGAATCCTCCCTTTTGAAATTTTGTTTAAAGTAAGACCGCATTACTGTTTTCGAAATCCTGGCTGCGCCTATGATGCTAGACAGTAAATATGGGTTCCCTTCCTTCACCCCGCCTTTCGTTTTCTATTAAAAATTTTAAAATTTTCAATTTGCGAAAAACCCGAGATAAAATTTTGGAAGATGTGTTAGTTTAGAACGCTAAAAATAGTTTTACGGTAGCTACAGTTTGGTAAATCATTTAAAAATAGATCTGCAACGTGTTAAACAAATTCATTTTTTTCACTTTTCAAAATTTTCACCATGTTAAAGCGAGATTAATATTTATTGTTACCTGCAACAATAGGAAGCGTAGTAATTATTCCGGCACCTTTAGCGTACACCCCTATTCCAATTAAGATGCTGGCAACAACCTAAATGTAGTGTTTTTTTAACATGATTCTATCTTTTAATTATTCAATTTGTGAATATGATTAAATGTGAGGTCTGGCAAATAATAATCGGTTTATTGAAAATTCACTTTTTATTTGTGAAAAAACATTTCAAAAGATTCCCATCTGCCTGTTTTCTGTACAATTTTTTTAAAGCTCGGTAAAAACAGTTTTTTACTTTGCAAAACTTTGCATTTAAAATAGTTTACGTACTACCCATCCAAGAAAATTCACGTAAATTACGTTTTTTTTTTGTCAAAATTCCCAATTGGTTTTACGGCAAAAAAGCCACTTTTGATTTGGATATAAAACACTAAATTTTAACTGTTCTTCAAAAAAATTTCGCACGGTAACACCTCGGCTTGTTTTATAAATCAAACATTTTGCAAAAAACTATAAAACCGGAGAATTTCTGAATTGATCTTGTTGGTAAAAAGTTAGTTTTTGAATTTTTTATTCATTTTCTTCACTCCGCACTGCATATTTATCTGACTACGTCTTGAAATGTTACGAATATCCGGGTCCTTATTTCGAAACATAAACTATCGCAGAACTAAAGCTGAACTTAGTCTCCATTAAGGACCTTCAATTTGGAAATTTTTATTGGGTGGAAATTTTTAAAATATTTCCCTAGAGTTAGAGTTCATAAATTTAGTCAAAATATTAAAATCAAATGCCAATAAAACAACGTGAATTACAATTTGATGCCAATATTTGAATTTTTTTGCTTTTAAATTTGCAATAAGTGCGTGTAAATTGAAACTTACAATATACAACGTGTTGAGAGCTGTTAAAGCATTTTTTGAACAGACGAACCCACCACAGGCACTCATGACTAGACACCAGACTCGCAACTACGCAACTTTTAGGTTCGCTTCAAAACTGCCGATGGCATGCTTTTTTCGTTAAATACTGTTCCTATAGAATTCTAAATTGGGAGATTGAATTATTATTATAGTTCTCCCAAAATTGATTTGCATAAAACGGTTATAGTTCATTGCAAAATTATCACCACTAAAGACAAAACAAGAGGTAGCTAGTTGTTAAGACAATACAAATATTGGTCCTCGTTTATGTAATCACAAATCTAATCAAAATATTTAAATTTAGCGCAAATTATATCCATCAATTAAAATTTATAACAGTTAGTTTGAATTTAAAATAATTAAATAGGTGCTAAATTGCTTTTATTAATTTTGTTACCAGACCTGCGCACGGTCCGGAAATGCCCCCCCCAAAAAAAACCCACTCGAAAATGAAAATACTAAAAAATAATGCACCTTTTGTGATTTTTTGCAGTTTTTAGCCATTTTAACGCAAGTTAAGCCATTTTAAACATATTTTAACTTAATTTCACTTTTTTCTCCTTCTTTTGCGTACACCTCTGCCTCCTCCCCGTTTTATTTCGCATTACACTTAAAAAAATTGCCCACCTCCCGATTTAAAACCCCAAGGGAAAAAAGAGGAACTGCACAGGTTTGGGTTATTACATGGCCTCTTTACTTTTATTCTCCGAAAAAAAAAAACAGCTAAGTTTGGTTTGTCTTTAACTTTTTTTATAAATTAGTTTATAAATCAGTTTTAATTTAAGCCAGCTATTATTTGGAAACTTTGTAGACTATCCCAGATCCCAAATTAATTAATATTTTTAATTAAAAAAACGTGATGGCTGGCGTCTTCGAAACGTAACCACTATTATTTATGTATTATATGGTCATAGCTTACTGATATGCATTTGTATGCAATTCAAAATACTTATTTTATTTAAATATGTTTTGATATCATAATTTGAACGTAAGCTTTTAAATTTTATACCAAGAATAACACTCCACGAGTATTTTAAAAAAGCTAAGCTTCACAATACGCACGAATAGGTGGGCAGGGGGTTATACCCTTCAAAAATCCCGACTATAGTCGACACCACCCTTAGAATTTGGGGTTACCCTGGACACCCCAACCCTAAAATTCGGGGGGTCCCAGTACTAAAAACGCTAAAAATGGGGTATTTGAGGTATACCCAAAAATTTTTGGACACCCCATAAATTTCGGGGGTCGGGTATACCCCCCAAAATCCGGGAGGCTGCCCACCTATGCGCACGGGGTATAATTAATTGTAATAATTTGTATTTTTAGAAACAGTTCTAATTAGGCAAGATAATCTTATATTTGTTTTTAGGGTTTTAAAACCGCTTTGTTGTACAAGCAAAAAAGAACAACGGCAAGCTAAAATTTGTTTATTCTACAATATAACATTTAGACATTTACTTCAGAAAACAAAAACGAAACCTCTTCATTAAAATAACGTTAAACTAAATTAAAAGAACGTTAAATTTAGAACGATAAATTTTTTGAATTACTAATTTCCAAATCGGAATAAATTAACTTTATTTTCATCATTAACTTCGGAAAGCCGATGTACAATCTCCAACTTGATAATGTTTGTAGTCTGCACACACATATGTATTCAACGTTTGTTTTTCGTTTTTGCTACTAACTAACTTCTATTGACGACATAATAACATACTGGAACAAAGTCAAACGGGAAAAAACTGACAACTTTAAACAATCCGTAACAAAGAATAAGCAAAATTCCTTCGTGAGCTTCGACTTAGTTTAACAAAGACTAACACGTAGATTATAATAATTTATCAGCCTATTTAGACATAAAGTCTTTTATTTTTGTGAGCATGTTGACATATTGCGAATGTTCGTAATCCGTGGCGAATTTCACTATTTCATCAGCGAACGCGTTTGTTATACCTCTTTCTTCTAAATAAGCCATCAGATGGTCGTAGAAAGCCTAAATCGCAAAAAATATTTCGCTTACTGTTTTTAAAATTTGAATTTAAAAAATTCAAATAAAATAATATAACACATTAAAAAAACAAAACGTTTTTGTTTTCGTCGAAAACCCCTCAAACTTGATGAGGGTGAGATCCATAGATGAACAACGGAGAGGGTGGGATCCACCCCCCATAGCCTCGAAATTTTGGAGGCCCCCAAGAAAAAAATCTAGGGCCTCCTCTCCCCCCAAATTTTCGAATTTTTTACCCCTGACCAATAGTGGGAAAGGAGGGGGCAGGGTGGGATCCACCTTATCCCCTAGCCTCGAAATTTCGGGACCCCCCCCTAGACGAAAATCTAGATGAGAGGTACTCCCCCAAATTTCAGAATTTTTTACCCCTGACCCCCCTCTAAAATTTTAAAACGCCCCTCCCCTTCCCCTTCGGGAAAATTTTAGGTACTTTTTTTATACAAAACTTTCTTCCAAAAACGTGAATTTTTAACACATATTCATGTTTTTACACCCTTTTTACACGAGAATATTGCTTTTTATTCAATAAAAAGTAGTATTAATTTAAAAAAAGAACAATTATGAAAGTTATTATGGTTTAAA
This sequence comes from Microlaimidae sp. YZB2_3, assembly GCA_030248175.1. NCBI lineage: Eukaryota > Metazoa > Nematoda > Chromadorea > Desmodorida > Microlaimidae > Microlaimidae sp. YZB2_3. The sequence goes on along the minus strand of JASAMX010032103.1, from coordinate 1,647 downwards.
ACTGTTTTGCTTTGGACACCGGACCACGCCTGATCTGACCCCCTCTAGATATCAAAATTTCGCACCTTAGGTCGACCCCCCTAAAAAGCTACGGGAGTCCGGACTTCCCTGGAACCCCCCTCCTAGAATTCAAAATTCTAATTACCCCAAGTAATCACCCCCCCCCTAGCCCGGACCGTTCTCACTTATGCCCCTGACCCATACATGGACAAGTTGGTTCGGAGTGGGGGGAGATAAACCCCAAATTAGAGAGGGGGTTAAAATCTGAGAAACGCAAAATACCCATATCGTTTTTCAATTTTAAAGAAAAAATAGGTAAAAAAGGGGGGAGGGGCTAAACCCCCCTTCTTAAAATTTGGGAGGTTAATCCCTCCGTGCCCATGTATACCCTGACCCCCCTCTAGATTTTAAAATCTGACCCCCGTACCCTCTTGAGAAAATTTGAAGTACTTTTTTTATACTAAATTTTCCTCCAAAAACGTTAATTTTTAATACATATTTATGTTTTTACACCCTTTTTATACCTCAATATCGCTTTTTATTCAACAAAATGTAGTATTATCCTATAAAAAAACTATTATTACACATCTAATAGTTAAAAGTATTTTGCTTCGGACATTGGACATCAACCTGACCCCTCTCTAGGTTTCAAAATCTTCCACCCCGGGTCGAACTCCTCCCTAGAAAACTAGGGGGGTTGACCCTTCCCTAGGACCCCCTAGATTTTAAAATATCATTTACCTTTACCTTACCTTACCTTTACATTTTGGGGTAAACATCCCTTCCCTTACTCCGGTGACCTTGTTCATCTATGGTGAGATCCTCATACCCTCAACAGATTCGAGGGGTTCACCGAATTTAAATAAAAATTAGTATTTTTACACCCTATTTTGAACCTAAATAGCATATTTTATTTTTTTCGTTAAAATGTTGTATTACTCAAAAAAATTAACATTTAATAGGTAAAGTAATTTGCCTTGTATATCGGACTCCCCTGACCTGCCTCTAAAATTTTCATAGGTTTTTCACCCATATTCAACTTCCCGTTTCTCGCCCGTCTCCTCTAGAGAGCTGAGGCGTCTGAAACCCCTGGACCCTTTTTATTCAAAGTGTCATTTATTCAAACCCCCCATAGGTGAGAACGGTCCGGGAAGCTAGGGTAGGGACGGGGGGGGGTAGTTACCCGGGATAAATCGAATTTTGAATTCTAGGAGGGGGTCCCAGGGGGTTCCGGACTCCCTCTAGTTTTTTAGGGGGGGGGTCGACCCGGGGTGAAAAAATTTTGAAATCTAGAGGGAGGGCAGGTGAGGTACGGTGTCCAAAGCAGAACAGTTTTAAACCGTAATAACTTTAATAATTGTTCTTTTTATAGGATAATACTAATACTACATTTTAAAAAAAGCGATATTCTGGTGTAAAAACATGAATATGTGTTAAAAAATCACGTTTTTGAAAGAAAACTTAGTATTAAAAAAGTACCTAAAATTTTCCCGAAGGGGGAGGAAGGGGTCAGATTTCATATTCTAGAGGGAGCTCAGGGGTAAAAAATTCGGAAATTTGGGGGGAGGGGGGTCCCCTCTGGATTTTCGTCTATGTTGGGGGGTCTCAAAATTTCGGGGCTAGGGGGGTGGACCCCACCCTACCCCC
>JASAMX010032102.1:30000-33996 GCA_030248175.1 Microlaimidae sp. YZB2_3 | reverse complement strand
CAGGTTTTAAAGAGACTTGTTTCAGTCTTTTCTGGCATTTAGTTTTTAGACTTATGTAGCTTTATACTATTCCATTTAATATAAGGCTTTTTTTCGAAACTTTGTTTCGTCTTTTGCTAGAATTACTTATTATTTTTGATTTTTCAAAAAATTATTTTGTTAAAAAAATGTACAAATTATTTTCTCGGTTCAAAATTCCAAAAACAGGATTTTTAAAATCCATTAAGCAGATTTAGAGAGTACTTACACAAGTGCTTAAATTCTAAAATGTGACTATTAATTACCTAAAACAAATAATTTACAGTAAAAAATTATAATTTTTGAAAAAAAAAACAGACCAAAATTACAAATTCTGGTAAATTTTTAGCCTTCCCCAGCGCCGGCACCGGCCGGGGCAAAATTTTCTTCCGCGGCCCCGGCCTCGGGAAATAAAAATTTTCCTACCCCGGCCCCGGCATCAGCAATAATTCTGCCCCGGTAGATCCCTAATCCCAAGGGTTTAATCATGGGTGGCGCGGGAGCGTCACGGGGTGACGCGTCACGGGCGTCACGGGTTGGCGCAGAGCCAACCATTATTAGAAAACGTGGGTAAATTTTGAAATTCAGAACCTTCTTCTTCTTCTTTTTGTTTTTCTTCTTCTTTCGTTTGCTTCGTTAAAATTGATAAATTCTTCTTTGTTACTGAATGATAAAAAATAAACATGGGCTCATTGGAAAAAGAGTTACACAACTTTTTAGGCATCACTTTTTTTCATTTAGGTCCTTGTTATCGATTTATTGATCAAAATAAAAAAATTAAAATAGCAATAAACTTCTACCAAGTCATATAACCAAAACTTCTTCCTCCATCAAGAAAATACCTGACTTTTTTATGTATTTCTATATTTTTTTGAAAAATCCCTTCCGGTCTATTCATAATTTAGTATTACCTAGTAAATTATGTGGTATGTAACCCCACTTGTACAAATAATTGTGTAAATCGTGTTAAACAAATCTTTTACGTGAATTTTAAGATGGCCGAAATTAACGGAATCTTAAAATGCGGATTTAGTTAAAAGGATTGCAAAGTGCTTTTGAAGAAAAAATTAAAACATGAAAACTTACAATTTTGAGCCTTAAATAGAAGTTATTTTTAGGTTATATAGTGCTTCGTTCTAATTTTGATGCATTTTAAACATAAAGCAAAAATCAAATCCAGAAAATTACAAAAAATTCATTTTTTGTATGAAAATGTTGATAATGCAGAATAACTTAAATAAAAAACTTTTTCAAAAACACTTTATTCAACATTCATCCAGTTACTTTTGTGCCAGTTTTTTTGTGTTTTAAAAGTAAGCCAATTTTTTAACACCCTAAATTGGTGGCTGAAATTAAGGCCTGGCCGAAATTAAGTCAGACACCCTAAGTGAAGTTCTAAAAAAAGATGTTTCTTCAAAATAATAGTCTTGAAGACTAGCATTTTTCAGATTTAGAGTAGGTCTTATTTTTACTTTACTTAAATAAAATTTTGACCGTTTCTTTTATTTTTACTTTACTTAAATTAAAATATCCCAGATTACTTTTACTCTTACTTTACTTAAATTAAATTTTTTTAAAAGTACTTTTTACTTTTTCTGAAAATAATTAAAAATCATTACTTTTTACAATCGTAGTGTATACTAAATATGATAACAATTTAATTTTAAAAAAAATCGAAATATTGAAATATTTTTTTGTTCTGCTTGAAAACACTTTATGTATTAAAAAAAATAAGTTTTTCTACTTACACAAATGCTTAAATTCTAAAATATGACTATTAATTATCTAAAACAAATAATTTACAGCAAAAAATTAGAATTTTAAAAAAAAAACGACCAAAATTTCAAATTTTGCTAAATTTTTAGCCTGCCCCCGCCCCGCGCGGGGCAAAATTTTCTACGCCGGTGTCGCAGAATAGATCTTCCCCTCTATTTTTCTTCCCCCCGGAGGATTTATTCTAGTGCGCTCTAGAATAGATCTTCCCCCCGGAAGATTTATTCTGGTGCGCTCTAGAATAGATCTTCCTCCCGGAAGATTTAATCTGATTTAAGCCACAATAGATCTTCCCCCCTCAGAATAGTTATTCCCCCCCCGGAAGGTCTATTCTGGTTCAAACACCAGAATAAATCTTCCCCCCTCAAAAATTTGCATAAATTTCAAAAATGACACGCGAGAATTTGTTAGGGCAAATTTTAAAAACATAATTTTTAACACAGAAGGTTAAAATGTTACATTTAAAAAAATAGTTTGTTTTTTTGTATTTTTATATAAATCAACTTTAGCTTTAATTGCTGTTAATTCAAAAAACAGTTGAGCATTGACATTAATAATAAAGTATTATTTAGTTGGCTTTCGGAGATAAAAAAATACGTTTGCATTAGTTCGTTTGTTTGAGTATGTAAAAAAAATATGCTATAATTAAATAAACTGAATATTTTTTTTAAGCAAATTAATATCGTGGAAAGGCCTTTTTCTTTAAGTTTATCAATTTTTAAGACAAAGTATAATAAAAAAAGACATGAAAAAATGACAACAGTTTAATTTCTTTTTGATCAGTATTTGATTCATTATTTACCTTTCAGTTTTTGCTTCTTATAAAACATAATATATAGACAAAAATTGAAATAAGAAGAAATAAAAATTAGATTATGAGTATCCATAAGTTTTTAGTTTTTTTTTTATATAAAAGTCAATACGAAAACAAAAAAAAACTTCTTCATGTTCAGCACTCTCTAAAAAGTGGCCCTAAAAAATTCGTTGAAAAAAAGTTGTAAATCACATTTTGATTAAATTAACGAAATAAGTAGGTTAGAAAAGTGTTGCTATAATATTAGTAGATTGAACGAAAAAATTCGTAAAATTAACTTAGAAAAATCTCGTTGAAATTGATAATTGCTCTTTACATATTAAACATACAGTTTTGTCTCGTGCGGCGGTTTTTTATTTTATAAATAGGTTTACCACTAGTTTTGTTTGACTATTTATATAAATATATTCTACGAAAATAATCAAATCCTATGTGTAACTGAAGTCAAATTCTTTTAACCTTCATTTTGTGGTTTTATGTTTATTAATAACAAAAATGATTGTTTTAAAACAAAAAAATAAGGTTCGGCCAATTTAATCCGGACTCTTTTTAAAGTTTCCTTTGATTTTGTTTCAAAGATGGGACGTTCCCTTTGATTTTGTTCTAAATATAGCAAACTTGTGAGGATATTGTGTTGGAAATATTGGAAATTCTTCGCTATTGTCAAAACAAAATTACTTTGCAAAGAAAAACTCCTAAGACGCTGATGATTTCTATGGAATTAAGATGGCAGAAATTGCTTGTGTGTGCACTGACTTTAAATCCTTAGTTTGAAGTGTGTAAAATTTTCTGCTAGGGATTTTAAGTTTTTGCAACACTTTATTTATTTTTTTTTAAAGTGTGAAATCTGCACTTTCGTTTACAAAATAAATTAAGGAAGGACGGACTAAGGTAAGAAATGTTTTGTCTTTTAATTAAAACAATCTTATATTTGAAAAGTAACCATTAATTTGTTGTGCTTGTCTTTGTGGGTCTTTGTGTCTTTTTTTTTGTTTTTTGTTTTGGTGTTAGTGGAGTCTTTGTTTTCCTTCGATCATAAGTGGAAGTTGATTTGTCCTTTGATTTTGTCCTTTGACTTTTCCCTTCTGACTTTTCCCTTTGACTTTTCCTTTGACTTTGTCCTTCTGACAAGTCCAGGACTTTTGTCCTTTGGACTTTGTCCAAAGGACGTTTTGTCATAAGTATGAATAGACCTTTAATCACTTTTTTCTTCACCCTTAAAATGATTAAATAAGAAAAAATATAGAAAATGTTTGGCCGAAGAAGGACTTTTCTTCTCGCCATCGCGCTAAAACTAAAATAAAAGTAAAATTTGGAAGTTAAAACTATTGTTTTGAATTTTTAATTTATTATGCTTGTTAAGTATTATAAATTCTTGTTTCAATGTAAAC
>JASAMX010032102.1:0-25000 GCA_030248175.1 Microlaimidae sp. YZB2_3 | reverse complement strand
CTTCTTAGACTGAACGTCTAAACAAGCTGAATTTGGAAAGCCTCAAACTAAGACGACTCAAATTTGACTTAATTAACACATACAAAATATTACACAACTTGGTCGATATCAATTCTGAAGAATTTTTTACGCTATCAGCTTACTCAAAAACTAGAAATAACGGCAAAAAATTGTTGATTAATGGCAATCCTACAATCGACGCACGCAAATATTTCTTTAGTTTAAGAATCATTTAACCTTGGAAGAATTTGTCTTCAGAAGTTGTGATGGCTAAGTTTCTATATTCCTTTTGTTTAAAACTGAATAACTGTAATATAAATAAATTTTTGTGTCGTGTACTAGTTTGTTTTTTTTTGTACTACTATTACGATTATTTTTGCTTTATTTTGTGAATTCTGTATGTTTCGTTTTTTTAACGTTTTCAGTGCGTACGTAAGTGTATAATCATGTTTTTTCATGTATAATTTACCGGTAAAGCAATAAACATATTATTATTATTATTAAAACGTTTTCTTTCCATTATAACTCCTACATTTTACAGTTAAAATTAAAAAAAAACACGTTAAATTTTATATTAAAAAATATTTTTGAGTGGTAAAATGAAGGAGTAAATTTGGAAGGAGATGTTCGTTTTATTAACCCATTCCCGTGATGGCCTTTTCCTTCATTACAACCGTGAAACCTTCGTACGACAAAGGTGAAACCTTCATCTCACAGTAATGGTATTTTTGTATGACAAATGCCGTATGTAAACCTTACCGTGGTAAACTCTACGCATGACCTAGGTCATACTTTCGTCATACATTATTGAAATGGTTTTTTCCTTCATTACAACCGTGAAACCTTTGTACGACAAAGGTGAAACCTTCGTCTCACGGTAATGGTATTTTCGTATGACAAATTCCGTATGTAAACCTTACCGTGGTAAACTCTACGCATGACCTAGGTTGTACTTTCGTCATACATTATCGAAATGGTTAAAGCTGCACGGTAGAAATATGCAATTTTTTGCAAGATAAAATATCCTACGTAATACACTGTATCCGTGAGAAAAATCTGCATATTACTACCTTACAGCTTTAACCATTTCAATTTGCTTGCTCACCAAGCACTACTCGCGCAAAAAATTATGTATGACGGAAGTAGGACATAGATCATAGGAAGGTTTCACAGTTGTAACCGAGGAAAATGCAATCATGGGAACGGATTAATAAAATTCCCTAATTATTATTTAATTTATTTTATGGGGCATTATTTTATTGTGTATTATAATTACCATTTTATGTTTTTTGTTCAAAAATTGTATCTTGGTGGAAATTCTTAAATATTTTTAGGCATTGGTTTTTATTTGATGTCCGTCCCGCGTCCTTTACATGCAAAATACTCTTTGTTACACTGGAATTTCTGTCGTTAGTCTTCAGGAGCATTTATGTGTACCAGTAGCATGTGTCAGCCATACGGCTGACAAATAATTTGCCTGTATTTCTTGAAGTTATTTTTATTTTTATTTCGTAAAAAAATTATTTATTTGTTTTTCGCCTGTACAAAATGGTATGTTTTCAGCTATTCTGGCGGGGAAAATTTATTGTGAATGAGGAATTCGTCTATTATGTGCACAAAAAACTAATGGATTAATTTGCAATATAACATAATTTTTTTGTTCTCTATAGACTTATATCCAGTACCAATAATTTTTAGTCAGTTTGAAGACAATAAACTTTCAAGTTGCAAAATTCAAAGATCTTCTGATGAAATGGAATTTCCAGCATAAAGATGTTCATGAAGGTTTTTTTAATTTGTCCCTTTCATGAGATTTGTGGACTTTAGCTTTTTAGCTTTTCATTCAGTACAATCCATTTTATGGCTGTAATAAAAATGCGTTGTCCGGCATAAAGATGTTTATGTAAATCATTTAAAAAAATTATATTCGGGCTTTTCATTGACTAATAAATATTTACCAAAAAAAACATGACATTCTGGCTCTCTATTAATTAATAACTCTTACCAATAAGTTCAAATCAATTCAAACACAAAAAACTTTAAATTGTAGAATTCATAAAGTCCCCTTGGGTGAAAATGTTAAACAAAAAAGTTGTCCATGTTAAATTTTTTAAGCATTAAATAAACCCTTTTACGGCATTTCACGGACTCTAAGCTTCGCACTGATACCTTATTAAGCCCAATCTGTTTTGTAGTTAGGGGGGTTTTCCTTTTTGTTGCCCGTGTGTCTTTTTTCGTCTGTTTTTCTTGCTTCTGGTGTTTGCCGTTGTTTTTCTTTTTTTTTGTTCTTCTTCCTTTGGTGTGCGTTGTGTAAGATGTTTGTTTTTTTTTTAATAAAAACCTTCCTAGTACATTTTTTGAACTATAAGCTTTCCAATGATATTTCATTTAGCACAATCCTTTATATATATACATATATATATATATTCAAACCCGGGTTTGAACCCGGGTACGGGTAATTTTTTTTGTCTCCAAAAACAGTTGACTTATGTAACTGGTCAACAAGGGACAAGCCGGTATTGTAGTCTTGTCGCCCACTATGTGTGGTACTTCTTTTCCTTGTCCAATAAAAACAGGGGTTTTTCCTGATTTAAAATAGCTCAGTTAAAAATGAGAAAATAGCACGTAATTTGCGGTTTTTAATTAACCTTTATGCGTCGGGGATTATACGACACACCCTCTTGACCTTGGGGTCAAGTCGGGACAGGGTGGAAAGGGGAAAATGGTAAGAAGAGAGAGTTTGTTGGAGGAGTTTCCGACACACAGAGGCTTGGTATTTAAGAGCCAACAAAGTTATGGCTTGTGCAAAAATGTTATGTTGGGATTACATAATGGTGACTAATATTAAGGTGGGGGGAGGTTTTGGATACACCCACGGTGAAACAAGATCGTGTTGGGCACGCCAAGAGAAGAAGATAAGCTGAGGTTTTCAGCTCTTTCAAATATTAGATGTCTTTCAAAAGTGTCTTGAAAGATTTCTGGGGATACAAAGTTATTTGTTAAGCAGTTTACCTAAAAACTACTTAAGGTCAGAGTGAAACCTTACTGTGTCGGGTGTGAAGAAAAGCAAGGGCTGAAGGTAGTCAGCCCTGACAAAAAGTTATCTGGTAAAAGTTCTCCAAACCGGAACGTCTGTGTAGAACAAGGAACAGTAAAAATTGATCTTACATTCCTATATTCACAGTTTGAAACCTTACTGTGTTGGGTGCTAAAAGTTAAATAAGGCTGAGTGCTTCAGCCTCTACAAAAAGTCTCTGTTTTTCGGGTAGAGTTCTCCAATATGGACGTCCGTGTCAAGACAGTTGTTCAGAGCAAGTAGCTTTACGATTTAATGATTTTTATGTGGAACATTAGCATGTTGGGTGTGATACAAAGGGCTTTAAGACTGAAGAGATTCAGTCTTTACAAAAATTTATAGGAACAAAAAGGAACACGGACTTTGTTTTTCTGTTGTTGATGGAGGTGTTAACAATTGAGAATTGATTACGCGTCAAAACATTAACACGTCCAGAGCAACAAAAGAGATTGTTTATTTTTGAAGAATTTTCCAGTAAATTCCTCTTCAAAAAGTAACCACAGATATTAAAAGCAGTTACATTAAAGAAGTCTTTGGTTGTTCCAATTTTAGCTAGAGGTCTTAAAGGTTACCCCCAAAACATTAAGAATATGGGAGAGAAACTGAAGTCTGAATCGAAGACTCTTCAGTTTCTTCAGTCTCTCTCAAAAATTCTGCAGAAATGAGTAAAAACATGGATTTTTATGAATCTCAATCGAAGGCTAAGTCTTGTGAGTGGGTAAATCACTGAATTGAAACCGAAGTGTAACGAGTTTAAAATTTAGAGGTAATTAGTGAACTTAACTTTGCATTTAAGCCCCACAAAAAGTTACAACCAAGGTTTCAACTCCTAAATGAAGCAAAAACCAAACCTTTAAAAGACAAACAGTGATTTCCACTCCCAGAATTATTTCTTTAATAAAACATTAAAAATTCTAGCGAATTTTTACTCATTTGAATATGAAAAAGAGGTATTGGGTTGGAGGGGACCACCGTGACGGATTGTGTTGTAGAGGATGATTTTATGCTGCGGTAATGGTAGGCGTGTCCATGTTAAAAACAAGTGTTTACGTGAAAAAAACAGCTTTGCATAATTGACTGCGCGGAGTGCTGAATAAATTGTTTATGAGTGTTACACTAATAGAATTTATTTTTGATTTTTACGCTACAATAACAAACCGTATTGTGGCGAGCATGTTGGTTTTACACTAAACATAAGTAATAACTAATTAAAAATTTTAAGGCTTTGGCCAAAAAGACAAGGTTTACATGAGTTTTACCTGTAAATACTAACAAAAAGAAAATTAAAAAAGAACACTAATTAAATTTTATGTGACTAGTGTTTAGAGGACTTAAGATGTAGCGTTTGCGAAAATTGAATTTATAAAGAAATTTGCATGTTTAGTGAAACAATTCTTGAATTTAACATGGATGATTTAATAAGGAAGGGTTTTGACAGCCGCTTACAAAAGGGTTACTGAACTTCCTAACTTATAATTATAATTAATTTAAATTAAAAATATATTATGTGCAATTTTCTATAAAAAAATACCTGTACCCATTTAGTTACTTCGAGGCCATTCCGCCATTAAGGTTTTAAGTCGGGGTCGCCGAATTTTCCTAACTCATAGAAAATAACCTAGTCAGCCACTGAGCTATTTTCACTCAAAACAAAAATACAATATTTTTAAACTCACTGCACTAATTTTTGAATTATAAATAATTCCTTTTTTATAAATAAGAGCTTTTATGAACCTAAATCACTTTAAATAATGCATTTTAGATAGCTTTAATACATTACAGAGTGATTTGGAAAAAAAATTTAAATTTTAAAATTTAAAATTTAAAAAAACCAAAGGAGGGACGCTTACAAAATTTTTTGACTTCCCAAAATTTGAGGGGGGATTAATCCCCCCTGGCTACAGTCTTGATATATATATATATATATATATATATATATATATATATATATATATATATATATATATATATATATATATAATTTTATAACGATTAGATAAATATAATTAGATAAATATTATTATTATATCCTTTATTAGTGATGTGTAACGCCCCTTCTCATTTGTCGACCCATAACTGCAGGTGAAATAAGTGTGGCGGAGGGCGCGTGGTAGTTTAGGTTTAATAAATACATAAAAATTGCTAATCACATGTCGCCATTCCGTCCGCTTTTCAATTGCGTTTCAATTTTATTCAAATTATAATAACTCTGTATTATGCAAATTACAGTAGTTTTGCGCTGGTTGCCGCGCGTATCAAATTTAACCATTTCAAGCAGTTTAAGCACGGTGTGTGGGCCCAGTGGGTTCCTTATTATTGTTTACGCGCTTACACCTTGCGAATAGTTGTGTTCTTCTACCACAGGGATTGGAACCCTACCACGTTGGCAGATCCAGAATAGGTATTTTTATATAATTTAACCTATATTTTTACTATGATCTTACTTGAGACGCCAACACACTGCAGTTGGTCCCCCCGGCCAACTTAGGTAGGGAGTGTTTTTGAGTGAAAATAGCTCAGTGGCTGACTAGGTTATTTTCTATGAGTTAGGAAAATATGGTGACCCCGACTTAAAACCTTAATGGCGGAATGGCCTCAAAGTAAACAAATGGGTACAGGTATCTTTTTATACAAAATTGCACATAATATATTTTTATTTAAAATTAATTATAATTATCAGTTAGGAAGTTCAGTAACCCTTTTGTAAGCGGCTGTCAAAACCCTTCCTTATTAAATCATCCGTGTTAAATTCAAGAATTGTTTTGCTAAACCTCCAAATTTCTTTATTAATTTAATTTTCGCAAACGCTACATCTTAAGCCCTCTAAACACTAGTCACATAAAATTTAATTAGTGTTCTTTTTTAATTTTCTGTTTGTTAGTATTTACGGGTAAAACTAGCTCATGTAAAACTCGTCTTTTTGGCCAAAAACTTAAAATTTTTAATTAGTTATTACGGGCTGTGTGCTTTTGTTTGGGTGGTTGCTCTCTTTATGTTTAGTGTAAAACCAACTAACATGGTGTTTTTTTTTTGTTTTTCTTTTTGTTTTTTTTTTTTTGTTGGGTTGTTTTCGTTTTCTTTTTCTTTTGTTCTGCTTTGTGCTTTTTTCTGTTTTTTTCTTGTTTTTTTTTTGTCTCGCCTTTGCTCGTGTTTCTTGTGTCTTCTCTTTTTTGCTCGCCGCAACGCGGTTTGTTATCTAGCGTAAAAATCAAAAATAAATTCTATTAGTGTAACATTTATAAACAATTTATTCAGCACTCCGCGCAATCAATTACACAAAGCTGTTTTTTTTCATGTAAACACTTGTTTTTAACATGGACACGCCTACCATTACCCTAGCATAAAATCATCCTATACAACACAATCCGTCACGGTGGTCCCCTCCAACCCAATACCTCTTTCATATTCAAATGAGTAAAAATTCGCTAGAATTTTTAATGTTTCATTGAAGAAATAATTCCGGGAGTGGAAATCACTGTTTGTCTTTTAAAGGTTCGGTTTTTCCTTCATTTAGGAGTTGAGACCTTGGTTGTAACTTTTTGTGGGGCTTAACTTCGAAGTTAAGTTCACTAATTACCTCTAAATTTTAAACTCGTTACACCTTGGTTTCAATTCAGTGATTTACCCACTCACAAGACTTAGCCTTTGATTTGGATTCATAAAAATCCATGTTTTTACTCATTTCTGCAGAATTTTTGAGGGAGACAGAAGGAACTGAAGAGTCTTCGATTTGGACTTCAGTTTCTCTCCCATATTCTTAATGTTTTGGAGGTAACCTTTAAGACCTCTAGCTAAAATTGGAACAACCGAAGACTTCTTTAATGTAACTGCTTTTAATATCTGTGTTTACTTTTTGAAGAGGAATTTACTGGAAAATTTCTCAAAAATAAACAATCTTTTTTGTTGCTCTGGACGTGTTAATGTTTTGACGTGTAATCAATTCTCAATTGTTAACACCTCCATCAACAACAGAAAAACAAATTCCGTGTTCCTTTTTGTTCCTATAATTTTTTTTAAAGACTGAATCTCTTTGGTCTTAAAGGTTACCTCCAAAACATTAAGAATATGGGGAGAAAATAAAGTCCAAATCGCAGCTCTTCGGTTCCTTATTTTTGTCTCCGAAAATTCTCCAGAAATGAGTAGAAAACATGGAATTTTTATAGAATACCGAAAAGAAGCTAAGTCTTGTGAGTGGGTCAAATCACTGAATTGAAACCAAAGTGTAACTATTTTAAAATTTAGAGGTAATTTGCATAAAACTAACTTCGAAGTTAAGCCCCACAAAAAGTTACAACCAAGGTCTCAACTCAGAAATGAAAGGAAAAACCGAACCTTTAAAAGACAAACAGTGATTTTCACTCCCGGAATTATTTCTTCGATGAAACATTAAAAATTCTAGCGAATTTTTACTCATTTGAATGCTGAAAAAAAGGTATTAGATTGGAGGGGACCGCCCGTAACAGATTGTATTTTATAGAATAATTTTATGCTATTAGTTAATGGTAGGCGTGTTCGTTTTAAAAACAAGTGTTTACATGAAAAAAAATCAGCTTTGTGTAATTGATTGCGCGGAGTGCTGAATAAATTGTTTATAAATCGTTACACTAATAGAATTTATTTTTGATTTTTACGCTAAGAGGGCAAACCACGTACCACGGCGAGGCATAAATATAGTTGGTTTTACACTAAACATAAGTAATAACTAATTAAAAATTTTAAGTTTTAGGCCAAAAAGACGAGTTTTACATGAGCTAGTTTTACCCGTAAATACTAACAAACAGAAAATTAAAAAAGAACACTAATTAAATTTTATGTGACTAGTGTTTAGAGGACTTAATATTCTAGCGTTTGCAGGGTTGAATTTATAAAGAAATTTGCATGTTTAGTGAAACGATTCTTGAATTTAACATGGATGATTTAATAAGGGAAAGGGGGGGACAGCCGCTTCAGAAAGGGTGACTTGAACTTCCTAACTTATAATTATAATTAATTTAAATTAAAAATATATTATGTGCAATTTTCTATAAAAAAATACCTGTACAATTTGCTTCGAGGCCATTCCGCCATTTAAGGTTTTAAGTCGGGGTCCGCGAAATTTTCCCTAACTATAGAAAATAACCTAGTCAGCCACTGAGCTATTTTCACTCAAAAAACACTCCCCCTACCTAAGTTGGCCGGGGGGACCAGACTGCAGTGTGTTGGGCGTCTCAAGTAATAATCATATACAAATATAGGTTCAAATTATATAGAAAATTGGAATTCCTACTTGGATCTGCCAACATGAGTTAGGTTCCGATCCCCCTGTGGAGTAGAAGAACACAACTATTCGCAAGGTGTAGTTTAAGCGCGTAGAACAATGGGTGGGGGAAAGCCCCGCTGGGCGCGCCGTGCCTAGGAGTTTGCTTGAAATGGTTAGATTTGATCAGCAAGGCCGGGCGCGAAACTACAGTAATTTGTATAATACAGAGTTATTATAATTTGAATAAAATTGAAACGCAATTGGAGAGCGGGACGGGAAAAGTGGCCGACATGTGATTCGGCAATTTTTATGTATTTATTGAATTCTTAAACTACCACGCGCCCTTATTTCTCAGCCTGCAGTTATGGGGTCGACGAATAGAGGGCGTTACACATCACTAATAAAGGATATAATAATAAATATTTATCTAATTATATTTATATATATATATATCTATATATATATCTATATATCTATATATATATATATATATATATATATATATATATATATATATATATATATATATATATATATAGAGTCCGTAGCCGGGGGGGGGATTGGGGGGATTACTCCCCCCTCAATTTCTGGGAAGGCAAAAAATTTCGTAAGGGTCCCCCCTTTGGTTTTTTTAAATTTAAATTTTAAAATTTAAATTGTTTTTTCCAAATCACTCTGTAATGTATTAACGCTATCTAAAATGCATTATTTAAAGTGATTTAGGTTCATAAAAGCTCTTTTTTATAAAAAAGGAATTATTTATAATTCAAAAATTAGTGCAGTGAGTTTAAAAATATTGTATTTTTGTTTTGTGTGAAAATATTTGCATAAAAGCGGCAGTATCAAAGAGCGGGAAGTCACGATTCAACCACTTTTTTGGTATAAAAAAGAAAAAGTTTTTTAGAAAACGTTTGTTCTTTTTTATTAAAATAGTAATAAAATACCTAAAACTATTTTATTTTGTTGTATTTATTTAAAAAAACAACTGAAAATAAATAAAGATTCAGTACTTAAATTTAGGCTTCCTGATGCCTTTTAAAAGCTTAAAATTAAAAAATTTTCCACCCTGGGGGGCAGAATGCCCCACGGACCCCCCTGACAAGGGGCTCTGCCCCTTGACCCCGCCGGGGGCTCCCGCCCCCAGACCCCGCATTTCGGGGGGGCTCCCGCCCCCCAGACCCCCCCTTGTGGGCCCCTACAAACCACCTTCCAAAAAATCCCTCCCTCAATTAAAATCCTGGCTACGGCCCTGTATATATATATATATATATATACTATATATATATATATATATATATATATATAAATTTATTTTTTCATTTAGTTATGTTAACGTTTGTTTTGTACTAAATAATTCTTACATACATTTAATTCAATTGCTGTCAGTTTTTCTGCTTTTCCTCTATAAAAAATTATTTGTGATTTGAAAGTATAACGGTCAACGGCCCTAAAAAAAATTTTTTTAAATTATGCAGTTATTTAATTTTTAGTTTGAAAATTATTATTAGACACCCAATAGCACACAGTTTTTTTTTGTCAAAATATCTTGAGTGGTTGAGGAGATATTATTCCCCAAAATTGGCTTTTTTTGATGATTCTGTATTTAAAAGATTGTTCAAGATTCCTTGAATGCTAATTTCTATTTTAAGATTATTAAGAAAGATCGGTGCAGTAGTTGTTGAGAAATTTCGTTTTTCGTACAAAAAACCTACGATTTTTTCGGTTAAAGTGTAGGAAAAAATGTTGTGGAAACTTAATCTCGATTTCAGCAGAACATTTAACATCTAAAAATTATCTTGCGGGCAGAAAAACACGTGTATTATTTACCGACTTTCATTAAAAATGTATCTAATAAAGCATTCTCAACAACTTTTTTTAAACAGATGTATTCACACAAAAATAAACAGACAAAAAATCAAATATCTAAAAACAAAAGAGTTGAAGACCTTTCGTTTTTATCATAATAATTTCTACTATAGCAAAGTTCACCATTTTCAAAAAACAATTTTAACGCTATTTAAATCATATTTGATTGCGTACGAATTAAATTAAAACTTGAGTTTTGATAAAAATTGTAAAATAAGAATTTTTATATGATGAATTATAAAAAATCTACTAACCAGTGCCGGAACTCAATAGAATGCTTTGACTCAATAGAATGTGTGACTTTCTTTGACTTGCAATACGATGGATTTCTGAGGATTCATTAGTAATTAGATTGATCGTTTTCAAGCGTTTCCGAAAACAATCAATCTAATGCACGTGAAGTCAACACACTATGAAGTCACTCACAGGCAACCAGTCAATCGACCTCGCGCGCTACTCGCTTAGAAGTTGTACAACTTGTTTAACTCGTTCCTCAAATTGCCTTTTCCTCGGCTACAACTGTGAAACCTTCGTGCGACCTATGTCATACTTCCGTCATACATACATATTTTTCTCACGGATAGAGTGTATTACGGGTGTGCATTGCCGGGAAATTTTATTTTAGCCGCGCCTTAGCTTTAGTACTAAAGGTTTAAAATTCGTTTAGCCTTAGCTTTAGTACTAAGCCCAAAAAAGGCTTAGTACTAAAGCACTTTAGCCTTAGCTTTTGCCGAACCAACAAATACAGACATATTCGTAAATTTTAAATATTATCCCTGTTTTAAGCTAATTCTTACATTGCACTGTTAAGTTTACGGTAAAAAACTCATCATTAAAGACGTTTTTAACGTTTATTGGATTAAATTTTAATTTTATTTTTTAAAAAAAAATATTATTTTAGGGTTAATTTTATAGTTTTAAAGTTGGTCTTGTACTGTACACTCAAGATTTTAAGGACGCTCAAAATGTCATATAGTATTTGTGATATGCGTCATATATGTTTTGCTCTGTGAGAATGGTTGTGAGAGGAGCTGTTTTAGCCAATTAGCGCTTGGAAAAAATTTATATCCAATGAATGAGAGATTTCCTTTTTTCCTGAGCGCTAATTGGCTAAAAGGGATTCTATAACTTTATAACTTTATAAAAGTGAAGATATTTTTTAACACTGGACAACTTACGTTTAAATGGGAGGGTTTTGACCTTCCTATATTGCAGTTTTTATCTTAAAAATATTCATCAAAATGGTTAACTATCAATAATTTTTTTTGGAATGCATATCTAAAGCAACAAAACATAGAACCAACATTTTTATTAAAAAAAAATCCACGCTTTGCATAATAAATTTCAGAAAATACCCATAAGAAATAATAAAGATCAGATTATTTTAATATTAAGAATTTAGAAACGCAAGAAAATACTTCAAAAAAGCAAAAAAAATTCGTCGTTTTCTAATGCTTAAACAAAAAAAACACAAAAAACTAAAACCCCATACTCACAGTATACCTTGAAACCAAAAGTCGTTTTAATATTTTTATTTAGAATTATTGCTCAAAAACTCACTTATGTTATTTTTGGATGAAAAATAGTATATTCAAGTGAGGTGAGCACAGTTTTAGCAGCTAAGGGAGGAAGGAGGGGTGGGAATGGTTGGTTACCTGGGATAAATTGCATCTTGAATTCTGGGAGGCAGGTTATACGCATACATGGGCACGGAGGGGGTTTTAACCTCCTCCCCAAACTCTGGAATGGAGGGTTTAACCCTTCCCCCTTAGTAGCGGGGAGGGGTAGAACAGGTTAACTCCCCAATTTTGGAAAAATGAAGAAAAAATCGTTAAAATGACTTCTAACTGCTTCCAAACTTAAGTTTTGAGGTCAAAATGAATGTTTTTAGCAATAAAAAGCTGAAAAATGCAATAAAAAGGGCTTTTTGACCTAAAATTAGCGTTTTTAACCTATTTTTCTTCAAAATCAAAAAACAATATTTGTAAAATTCACTCCAGAAAAAAACGATATGTGTAAAATGCGTTTCTCTGATTTTGACCTCCCCCCCCCGCCCCCACTCCGGACCAACTTGCACATTATAGGGTGTTCTTCCATACTCGCTGGCTTTCTAGGGGGTAGACCCAAGATAAAAATTTTTAAAATCTTGAAGAGGATCAGGGTGGGTGTTGTTTTCAAAAGAAAATACTTTTGAGGTGCCACATTTAAAATTCTGGAGGGGAGTCAGTTTGAAAAACTGGAAAATTTTCTGAGGAGAACTCAATTTTTGTCTAGGGGGAGGTCCAAAATTTTGAGGTTAAAGGGGGGGGGGTCGAGGTGGACCCCACCTTACCTCCCTGTTTCACTGATATCAATTCGAATTAAATAATCATGCATTTGGTTTGGTTTGAGCACCTAGGATTTTTCGGTGATTTGTCATTTTCTTGGCAAAAGCTAACGTTTTGCCAGGTCCATACCTTTTGCCGAGCTTTTGCCAGGTAATTTCAGTTTAGCCGCGCCTTAGCTTTAGTACTAAGCCCAAAAAACCTTTAGTACTAAAGCACTTTAGCCTTAGCTTTAGTACTAATGACACCCGTAGAGTGTATTATGTAGGATATTTCATGTTGCAAAAATTTGCATATTACTACCGTACAGCTTTAACCATTTCAATTTGCTCGCTCACTGGGCAATATTCGTGCACAAAAAATTATGTATGACGGAAGTAAAACCTAGGTCATGCGAAGAGCTTACCGCGGTAAGGTTTACGTATGACATTTGTCATACGAAAATACCACCACCGTGAGACGAAGTTTTTTTATCTTTGTCCTACGATGGTTTCACGGTTGTAGCGGGGGAAAAGGCCTTAACGGGATTGGGTTAAATTTGCCGCCACAACTCACTTCCGTAACTTTGTAGTTTTGGTGAAAAAATTGCAGGTTTTTCATACGGAAAACGCAATATCTCAACAAATACTGCACCACAATAATCAAGGTATCAAAAAAAATTAAAAAGTTCGCGTTTCTTTAGATACATTTTTTGTAAATTGTTATAGCCATTGAAGTTTAAAAATTTACTAAATCTTTCAAGTACAGAATTTTTGAAAAACCGCTGTTTTTGTTTTTTTTTTAGAAAAACCGCTATTGGGGCAGGGGTTTCACGAAAAATTATCGAAATTAAAGACAAAAAGTTTAATTCTGTGCCGCACCTTTAATGTTGCCTTGACTAATAAGAAAATAATGAAAGTTTGTTTAAAACTAAAACTTTACATTTGAAACGTTAATTCAAAATGACCGCAACAAATTAATACAATATTTACTTTACATAAGTGTTTTATAGGTTAGAATTTTGGCTAAAAGTTAAAACTTTAAAAAAATAATGTTCATCAATGACGTACAAACACAGTGAAAAAACACCAAGGCCTCAAACAAAAAATAAATCTTTTTTAGTTAGAAATAAAAAAAGCCGTTGGGTATACTATCAGAACAGACTTTCCTGAATATTTCCTGAAATTTTAAGCAGGAATGAAACAATGAATTTTTTTATAGGAGGGTTTAAATGGGCCGGTTTTCGTGCGTTTTTTACAAAAAAAATTGTTTATAGAACCCGTTTTTATTCACTGCAAACACATGTATTGGCCACACAATCAAAAGTAATACACCAATCAAGTGCAATTTTTGTGGCTTTCATTGGAACCAAGATTTTGTTTGAAAGAATGATTCCACAGGAAAGCTAAGAAGAGCCATAAAAAGTGTAATCCCTGGTTTTAAAAAGTACTACGTTTGTACGACAAATTAAGATTCCAACAAGCCTTCAATAGGATGCCAAAGTTTTGAGGGCCTGTTTCAAGTAATCGTTTAACCCTTAGGGATTCTTTCCGCTGTAAATCCGCTAAAGGTATTCCGCGTCAGTGCTGCACCGTGTTGAACTCCGCCCCGCTTCCGTCGGAACGCCAAATTTAACACTGCAGCACTGACGTGGAATCCCTTCTAGGGATTTGCAGCGCTTTTTGGACGAAAATCTCAAACGGTTAAAGGCTATCAAATCCTTAAAATTTTGCAAAATAATCGTACGGAAATATATTGTTTTTTAATGTTTTAATTGTTTTTGTGTTTTCAATTTTGTAGCAACTTTTTTCGTTTTGTAAATTCATTATTATTATAACAAATATAACTGTAGACTTTGCTTCAAAACACATTTTTTCAATTATTGAAAAATTAAAGTTTGGAGCTGAGCTTAAAGCAGCGATTTTTTTCTTACTATTAGAACCTGTCCGTCACTGAACTAACCAAGCCACAGCACAGCATTATTTGCTAAATAATATGTTTATTTAGCAAATATTTGCATAAATGAATTTAGCCAAAAATTACTGGGCCCTGAGGCTTTGGTAATTCAGTGGCAGAGCAGTTCCATAGTGAGGGAAAGGTTGCTTGTTTTAGCTCCGCTCCAAAAACTTTTCAATTTAATTGGGAAAGTGGATCTTGAGGCAAAGTTTTAGTGATATTTGCAGGAAAACAAATTTACAAGTACAATTTTGTTAACTAGGCAAATCCAATGTAGCCATACATGGGGTTGGGGGTTAACCCCCCAAATTCTGAGAAGGGGGTTTAACCCCCTCCCCCTCTCAGAAGTGGGGGGGGGAGAAAAGGTTAACCCCCCCCAATTTTGGAAAAATGAAGGAAAAAAATGTCTTAAAATGGTTTCTAACTACCTCCAAACTTAGGTTTTGAGATCAAAATGAATGTTTTAAGTAATAAAAAGCTCAAAAATGCTATAAAAAGAGCTTTTTAACCTAAAATTAACGTTTTTTACCTATTTTTCCTTCAAAATCAAAAAACGACATGGGTAAAATGCACTCCAGAAAAAAAATGATATGGGTATTTTGCGTTTCTTGGATTTTAACTCTCCCCCCTAATTTGGGGTTTAACCCCCCTCCACTCTGGGCAACTTGCCCATGTATGAATGTAGCTGCTGCTGTAGTTTGTTCTTTGAACAAAAAAGGGGGAGGGGACATAAAGTAACCACTTATATCAAAGCAATTTTTACGTTACTGATATCAAAAAATCAGAGTAATGGACGTGACTAAACTAAAACGTGTCATCTAAGTAAATTAGAGAAGCTACGTTTGGTTTGCTTTTTAAAACATCATATTTATAAAAAAAGTAGAGGTTGTGACGCAGTGGCAGAACGCAAGTCTTGCATACTGAAGATCGTTGAATCGAGTCCCGACTAAGACAAACTACATTGTGAAAATGTTAATGTTTGTTAATTTTGTTATATGTAGTATTTAGTTGCACAGTTAGTGCTGAGTAACACCAACCTTGCGTATCCTGCTTTATGTGAAATAAATATACTTTTAACTGCATATATATATATATATATATATATATATATATATATATATATATATATATATATATATATATATATATATATATATATATATATATATATATATCAGCAGCGTATTTAGGGGGAGTGACTTAGGGGGGGGGTGCGGTCCACTGCCCCCCTTGGCTGGCGAAGCCAACCATTTTTGTAAGTGTCCTCTTTACTTATTTTATTTTCAGATTATAAAAATGTAGTGCATCTTAAATGCATAAAATTAAACAATGAAAAAATTTTTCCGCTTAGCAGGAATGTGAAACAGGCAATGTATTTTTCTTTTTATTTGTTCAACCGCACTTTTTGCTTATAAATTACAAACACCCCTTCCAGTTGCGCATATTTTTAAATAATTTAGCCAATTATTTCTATATAAATCAGTATAATATTATATATATATATATATATATATATATATATATATATACTCTTATTGGGATATCCTACAAAATTTTAACATCATACCATCATACTAATTCCGGCGGCCGTAGGCCGCCGGTATTATGGCCGGATCGTTCATTTTGTAGTTTTTAATTAAAATTTGAATAACTCGTTCAAACCTTAACCAATTATCCTAAAATTTTCTAAGTATATGTAATTTGTTGTGTTTAATCGTTTGATGTATAAAAAGTAATAAATATAAAAACATATTTTGCATAAAAGTGCATATAAAAACTTGGGCAGTTGGTAAAAATCGGACATAACGCTTTTTTTTCAAATTGTTATAACTTAGTCAAATATTGCAGGAATGGGTTTAAAATTTAACCGTATATGTAATCAAGTCTGCTTAATCGAACGGTGTTAAACATAAAGATTATATAGTTTATTTATATATATTTTATTAAACATATAGTTTATACATAAAGAAAATCTTTTGTACTAGAGTGGATAATCAAGTTAGGTTGATGAAAAAAACGGGGACACAACATTATGATACATTTTTTAAAACTTAAATAACTCAGGTATTTATGAATCAATTAACCTAAAAATTAAAAGGTATGTAACTAAATGTAACTAAACGTGCTTTATCGATTACTAGTATAAATTTGTGTATCTAAACATAGTAAGTGTACCTTACAGCAGCAAATATGCAAATTTTTCAAGTGTTTTAGACCTAACGCTGATTTCAAATTGTAATAACTCAGCTTAATAATAACCAATACGCTAAAAATTTAAACGACTTATGTAAAAAAGTCCGCGTAATTGATTGATAATAAATGTGTGTACATTCATAATAGAAGTGACTTTTAAAAAGCGGATATGTACTTGAAAAAAAAAAATTTTTTTTGTAATACTGTCTTTAAATTTTAATAACTCTGCTGAAAATTAATTAAATGACCTTAAATTTGGAAGGTTTATGTAATTAAAGATGCATAATCAATTAAAGCTAAATTTATATTAATTACATGGGAAATTTTTCTGATACAAGAATAAATAAGCAAGTTTTTTTTTTAAACGCGTAACGCTCTAAAAATTTAAATAACTCAGCAGAATATTGGCAAAAAAACTAGAAATTTCAAAATTATATGTAATTAAGAATTCTTATTCGTTTGATACCAAATATGTGTATATTTACATAAGAAATGTTAAATACAAAAGCAATTAGAGTAGAAAAATCGTTGAAAAATATAACGCAAAATACTGGTGAAATGATACAACCATTTCAACCACTATTGGTGGTTTCAGAAACAATTTTTGGCTGCGCAGCTAAATTATTTGTATATTATTCACAGCTATTATTTGTATTAGGCGGCAGGGTTGCCAGGTCAGGGGAAATTCCCCTAGTATTGGAGGAATTTTTTGCCAGTTGGGGGAGAAAATTGCGACTTGGGGGTTGGGGAAAAACTTGGGGGAATTTTTCAAAACTTGGGGGAATTTTTGGGGGATTTTACAAATTATGATGGTCGCAAATTGTGTGTAAAATAATGAAGTTCTGCTGTGCTGTTTTGTTTTCTTTTACTGCTAAAATTTCAATCATTTTTTATATTCACTTTTCCAATGTTGTATTCACTATTATATTTCTCTTTAATTTGTGATTTATGGTACGATATTGATGCATTTTTGTATATTCAATATTATTAAGATTAATAATCAAAGCAATGTTTTAATTTTTGAATTCTATTTTAAAAGGTTCCATACGTGTACAAATTATCAGTTTGCCCATTCGAAAAGTAAAATACGCTAAAAGAACACTCTTCTACCCCAAACCAGACATGTAAACATCATTTTTGAGGTTATTTTTATGATTAAAATCTTTTGTAAAAAGTTATGAGCCCATTTAACCCGTTCCCTTAATGGCCTTTACGACCGATACAACCGTGAGACCTTCGTACGACAAAGGTGAAACCTTCGTCTTACGGTGGTGAAACCTTCGTCTTGAGGTGGTGGTATTTTCCTATGACCAATGTCATATGTAAACCTTACCAAGGTTAGCTTTAGGTGTGACCTACGTCGTGCGCATGTGAGACGTAAATCATTGAAAAGAGAAAAAAATTTGATGACGCCATCACAAAATTTTTTTTTGAATTTTATTGCAATTTATTTGTGTTTTCGTGTTAATTTAAATAAAAAGTTAAATAAATTCTTCATTCAAATGCAGCAGAGAAATAAAAATTAAATGATAAATAGTTTATGACTATTTCTTTACGATTTATTAAATTTTTGCAATATTTTTAGTGTTTTGATGTACTTTGTGAACGTTGATTGATAAAAAAATTCATAAATGTACCTGTAAGCACAATAAATGCCAAACAAACATTGAAATGCCTAACAAAAATTGAATTTAGCCTAACGATAAAATGTTAAATTTGGCTCACAGCTTGTGTTTTTGTTTAAATATTTTATGTTATCCAACCTGTAAAAACGTTTGCAAGTCTTAGAAGAGTGTACCAAACCAATAGTCGATTTTACCAATCAACAATAGCAACAAAATACTCATATAATTAGATATTTTAACTATTGGTCACAAGATAATCGCATTTTTTTGTGCTCACTAAATTTTAGTTTAAAAAAACAAACATTTGTTTAGCGTTACAATATAATATTATTTCTTTTTAAAAGATGCTTTTCTGATACAAAAATTTAAATTCTAAAATTTCTTTTTTTGAATTCAAAAACAGCATGCGAACTTGTCTGAAGAGTCAAGCGCTGCAGGGATGAGCTTCTGCAGTGCTTACGAAACCACATTTTTTGTAACTTCACATTTCACTTGTGCAGTGCCTCCTAGGCCAGAATGAATTCACGACGCATAGTAATCCATGGGCTGACACGGTGATTAATCACAACACAACACAGTAATTAATCAGCGGGCTAGCCCGGGGCCGAGTAAGCCCATGGATAGCCCCGCTTCGTGAATTTGGGCCCCAGTGGTTAAGGGGACTATTTTTTAAACCAGGGACGGGATTGTTTTTTTTTAATTTTGTGAAGAAATTCAAAATTGGTCAAAAAATTTTTTATTCTCTGTTTTTTTTAGCGATACTGAAAAAAGTTGACAAAAATTTTTTTGTTTGTGGTCTTATAACTTTTGAACGCGCCGCGATCAATATGCAAATATTTCGCGTTAAGGTCCTTGTACTTTTGGCTACCTCCTAAAAAAATTTTTTTTCAAAAATTTTGGGGGGTTAGGCCCAAAATTGTCGAAATTTACGGTCGATTTTTTTCGGCCAAATTTCTAACTTTTTACCATAATGGGGCTTTACGTCTGAAATTTTTTCGCAGATTGCCCATACTTTTCTGAGCTCAAAAATACATAATTTGTTAGGGGTAACCTACCTGGTTCGGGTACCCCGAGAGGTTAAAGGGGTCAATTTCACGATTTTTGCTAAAAATCTTTGTATGGGGGACACATTATGCATATTTTTGGCATCATGCTCAAAAACTGTTAGAGCCACAGGCCTGAGACTGGGGGGATTTATGCGGAAATTTAAGTCCGACATTTTGGTGATAGTCTGAAAAAATCTTGATGCCCTAAGGCACTGCAATGGCTGACCCCTAAAAAAACTTTTGACACAGCCCCTCTAAATGGGCAAGTAATTTTAAATCATTTTAAAGCTCTCTGCGTGCTGATTTCAAAAAGTTGATCTAAATAGTCGGGTAACCAAAATACAGATCCCTTTGTACCCCCAAAATTAGTAAGGGGTGATTTTTTTTGATTTTATTATAAAAATTTTTATGGTTACCGATTACATACCCCCAAATACCCCCAATTTTGAAAAATGGTAATTTTGTCATTTTTTTCATTTTAAGTGACATGTTTATACTCATATGAAAGCTCTCGACGCACTAATTTCAAAAATATATGATTTTTTTAATTTTCTTTAGTGGTTACCTATTTTTGCACCCATCAATGTACCCCTTAAAATTCTTAAGAGGTGATTTTATTATAATACTCATGTTTATACTCATATCAAAGCTCTCGACACGCTGATGTCAAAAAAATATTTTCAACTTGATTTACCCAATGGTTACCATTTTTACAACCAAAATGTACCCCCAAAAATTTTTAAGAGGTCATTTTTATATATTTATTGTATACCGTCTTGTTTGTACTCATAAAAGGGTTAAATGTTTAAAAAATAACATGGACATTTTTAATTTAGACAACACACTTTCACCAGAGGGGCCCCATAAATTTTAAAAAAATTAATTTATTTCTATTGCTAATTGTTGCTATTTTCTTTGCTATTTATTACCAATAGATATTAGTAAATGACAACCCAGCGTATCATTTTTTTTTGGAAAAAATCAACATGCTCATTATTATGTTGGACAACGATTTTTTTTTAAAGTTGGGATAGACCTTCCTTCTTAACTACAAAAAAAAAATTGGCCTAAATGAGATATTAATCATTGGAAAGCTTACAACTAAGGGGATAATGCTTGTCGTAAGGGGGTTAAATTTTCAAAAAATAACATGGTTATCTGTAGGCTGGACAAACCATTTTTACCAAAAGGACGGAAGGAATCATCCTTGCTAACTACTAAACGAAGTGAGTTAAATGAGATGGCATTACAAAGCTTACAATTCGAGGAATTATCATAAAAGGATTGAATTTCGAGAAATTAGCAAATTAATCTGAGAAATGCAGATATAATTATTTTCAGCCGTATGGCTGATACGAACTACTTGTTTATTAAATACTTCTTAGTTAAACATTAAAAAACCTATCTTGGTTTGACATTAGCTTCAAAGCACAAAATTCAAGAACAATAAAAAACCTATCTATGGTTGAATTATATCTGGCTGACGCTGAAAATTAGAATGCAGACAAGAGGGGACCAATTAAAATTGTGCGGTAATGACGTTTTTTTTATAAAAACAAATAAGAACGCGGAATTTTTTTTTAATTCTACCTTTTCACAAAATATACAAAAATTAACCAACTTTAACCCTTAAAAAAATTGCATTTAGGTTACAAATTAAGTAATTTGATAAATAATTAATAAAATACAGTGTTTTATCTTTGTTATTAATCCGCTTTAGTGAAATATTTTGATTGTTTTTGTTGTTAAATAGTTGTTGTTGTTGTTGTTGAATAACCTGAAACTTATCTTCCCTATGCAGATTATGCAAATGGCAGGCGCTAAGACAAGCCAGGAGGGGCGAAAATGTTTCACCCCTATGGTTAAGACTCTTCGTCCAACATTAATAACGATGTTGGATAGATGATGTTAAATAGTCGATTCTATACTGCAAAAATCGCGGTCAGCTAGATTTTATTTGCCTATAGGCTTGAAATTACCTTCAAGCACAAAATTCAACTTTTTTTTCTAATTCGAAATCATTCGTCACGAAACACTATTTTAGCTACGATTTCTAACTATTGTGACGTTTAATCAAAAAACCAAAATTTATTTAGCACAAACTAATAAAATTAAGCATAGTGAAATATATCATAGTGCAGCAATTATAATTAAGTATAGGTGTAAACTAAAAAAGCTACGAAAACTACGATTGTTTCAATGTTTTTTTCTTTTTCTACCCTTACTCGCACAGTAAAAGACGCTTATTCAGAACTAATCTATAGACTAGTTCGGAATAAGCGTCTTTTACTGTACCAGAGAGGGTACAAAAAGGAGAAGAAAAAAAAATTTGAAAAAATCTAGCTTCTTATTTTCTTAAGTTTTAACCTATACTTCATAAAATTGCTACACAATGATCTGTTTCACTACGTTGAAGTGCTGTAATATATCAGTTTGTGCTAAATAAGTTTTTGTTTTTTAATTAAACGTCACAATACTTTAAAATCACCACCAAAATAGTATTTTCTTGAACATTGATTTCGAATTAGTAAAAATAAAGATGAAATTTGTGCTTTTAAACTAATTTTAAACCTAAATAGGTTTTTTTTAATGTTTTGTCTGTAAAACTATTCAAAGTTTAAAAATTAATTTTAAAACGTCCATTCCAAACTTTTAAATTAAGGATTTTCTGTAATTGAAACATTAAAAAACTGGGAACCAAGCGCGCCAGCAGCGCCGTACCTACGAAGCGGCAAAAAACTGAAAATCTCCAAAAACTGCTTTTGCAATATTTAAAAAGTATTTAAGAAATTTTGAAGAGAAGGGGTCGAGATTTTGAACCAATAAATATTTTAAACCGTAAAATGTACTAGTCGCTCGCTGTTTCTCAATTTTCACTCTACATGATTGGCGCTAGTAGTTATTGTACCCTCTTCCTAACACTAAAAAACCCTTATCCCGAACTAGTCTATTATATCCAGCCTCAATGCTGCATCGACGGACTTGCGTCACTTTGTATTATCTATCACCCATTGACTTAAACTTCCCACTACGATTATCAATTATAAACCGTAAAAGCATTTTGAAACATCAACACCACGGGAGTTGTAAAGAAAAAAAAACCACTCACAGCGTCTCCTCCTCGTCCCCTGGAGAACTGGCCGAGTTCACGCTGCTGTTCACGAAGCTGACGTAGGTCGGCGTCCCGTTGTTATCCCCGTGACCGGCGCCGTTTTGCGCCGCATTCGCCCCTGAATGCGCCTCTTTCCTCTCCCCTTTGTCTCCCGAAGACGAAGTGGTCGAGGTGGAGTAATTGCGATAATAACTCCAGTCGCTAGGCGGCGGTCGGTTGTTATTCTCCCCAGCAATGGTCGGAGTGGTGGGAGTCGAGTCGGTGGGCGGGGAATGGCTCCGACCCCACCGACCGCTGCCCTCGCGCTTCAGTTTGGCCAGAAGTGGACGGACGTCTGTCACGGAGGTGCTGCCAGGAAACACGGGGGCGGAACCGGACTTGACGGCTTTGGCGTGCTGCTGCCTTGGTTCGGCCGGCTGGTAACCGTTAATATCGTAGCGGCCTAAATAAAAAACAATCACACTAAAATGAAACACGCTTAAACTACACCACAGATGAACAAGGAAGCTCCACCCGTAGGCTCGAAATTTTGGCCTCCACGCTTGAAAATAAATTCAGTAGAACCCTCAAAATTCTAAATTTTTTACCACTGACGGACCATTTCTAAAATTTTAAGCTGACCTTTCCTTTCTCGTCGGAAAAATTTTAGGTACAATTTTTTATCCTTTTACCACCAAAAACGTGATTTTTTAACAATAAATCAGTACTTTCACATTATTTTTACACCTAAAAAATACTTCATTTTACCCACCAAAACATTCAATAAAATGTAGTATCATTCTTTAAAAACAATTAATGCTTTAAAAATGTTTTCTTTCACGCATTCACCCCTGACCCCCCTCTTGATTTAAAGCTTATCTACCAATGTTCATCTATAAACTGCATTAAAATAAACAAGTTTAAACCACACTAAAAGTTTAGGTATTACAAATATTTTAACTATTTTACATAAATTTATTGTAAATATTTGACTGATTTATGTCTGAAATGTACAATTTCTCAGCGGCTTGTATTTCATAACATTGTAGCGACTTGATATTAACAAAAAAACAGATCGATTATAGATTAGTTTTGAATAAGCGTCTTTTACTGTACGAGAGAGGGCACAAAAAGAAAAAAAAAATTAGAAAAAATCTTAGTTTTCTTAGTTTCTTAAGTTTAAAAATATACTTTATAAAAATTGCTACACGATATGTTTCACTATGTTGAAGTGCTTTAATATAACAATTTGTGCTAAATAAAATTTGGTTTTTAATTAAACGTCACAATAGTTAGAAATCATCACTAAAATAGTAGTTTCGTGAACAATGATTTTGAATTAGTAAAAATAAAGTTGAAATTTGTGCTTTTAAACTAAATATTTTGGTTGTAAAACAAAAAAAATTTAAAAGTCCATTCTAAACTTTTAAATTCAAGCATTTTCTGTAATTGAAACATTAAAAAACTGGTAGCCACGCGTGCCAGCAGCGAAGCGAACCTACGAAGCGGCAAAAAACTAAAAATCCCCAAAAACTGCTTTTGCTTTTGTAATATTAAAAAGTATTTAAGGGTTTGGTGTCGCGGGTGTTTTGGCCAAAAGTGGGGGTTAAAGTGACTCTGTGCTATCCAGTGGTTAACACTACCGAAAAGTTTGTGCAGTTCGCAAAAGATGTCCATGGATTCTACCTCTGAAAATCACAATGAGGCCTTTAAAAAAAATTGATTCGTTATTTTTGGGCGAAATTTTCAAATAAATTAGAGTAATATATGAGGCAACTTTTAAAGGTGGTCTGGGTTCAAAAGGACTTCAGGATTTTTTTTAAATTGCAAAAAAGTTTTTGTTACAAAAATAAAAATTAAAAAAATCCTAAAGTACTTTTTTTAATCGTTTATAATCAAAAAAATGGTAAAAGTCTATATCTAACTATTTTTAAAGTTTCGTTTAATTTTTATTTAATTGACGCCGAGAAACTACATTTTGAACCATTCCTTTAAAAGTTACTTTTAATTGAAAATCCCAGGTGACCCAGTAGCCGTGTGGTTAGTACGTCACGCTCGGACCCTCGGATCTATGGGTCGAGTAGTCGCTCGACCATATTTTTAACGCCGAAAAAAATTTTTTTTTTAATTTTTAGCTTTTTAATTAAAAAAATGTTTTATTATTTAAGATACGCTAAATAGAAAATGAAAAAATAGAATATTTTTGGTAATAAACTTTATTATTAATGTTTTGTATTTTTGACATGTATTTTATTGATGTTATTTGATGATTGTGGACTATAACATTTTTTTACAGAAAAATGAATGTCGAAAATGAAATCAGCAGTTCAAACTACGTATAGTAAGATGTAATTCAAAAAGATATGTCGTCAAAAAAAACGTGAAGTTCTACCTTAAGAAATTATGAAGAGAAGGGGTCGAGATTTTGAACCAATAAATATTTGAAATATTTTAAACCGTAAAATATACTAGTCGCTCGCTGTTTCTCAATTTTTTCCCTACATATGATTGGCGCTAGTCCCTCTTCCTACAATAAAAAACCCTTATTCAGAACTTGTCTATACCCAACTATACTCACATGAAATACATCTTATTTTTATACGAA
>JASAMX010032101.1:0-18740 GCA_030248175.1 Microlaimidae sp. YZB2_3 | reverse complement strand
TTTTTAGGTTTTTAATATCAGAAAAATATGGGTAATATTTTAGTTATGTAAAATGTTTAGATTTTTAATTGGCTAAAAAACTATTAAAGGTTTTGTTGATTTCGATGACGCCATCAACAACGGTTAACCGCGCAGTGACTTAACCCATTTAATATAAGGGAAAGAGCGCTCCGCGCTCTTCCCTGATTTATCAAATTTTTAATTTTTAAAATTTAACCTTTTTATGATATTCCTTGGACTGCAAGCTTTGCAATGATACTTCATTTAGTCAAATGTTTTGTAGTTGGAAAAAAGGGTCCTTCCATTTTTTGGTGATAATGCGTTGTCCAGCATAAAGATGTACATGTTTTTTTATTAATTTCAACCCCCATAAATTGCTTACCGAACTAAGCTTAAGCTTTCCTCGTAGGGTGGGGTCCACCCCCCCTAGGCTCGAAATTTTGGGGTCCCCCTAGAAAAAAATCCCCCTCCCCCCAAATTTTCGAATTTTGTCCCCTGACCCCCCTGTAGATTTTAAAATCTGATCTCCCCCCCCCTCTCGAGAAAATTTTAAGTACTTTTTTATACTAAATTTTCTTCTAAAAACGTGAATTTTTAACACAAATTCGTTTTTACACCCTTTTATACCTGAATATCGTTTTTTTTTTAATATGTGGTATTATCTTATAAAAAAACTATTATTAAACCTTTAATGACTTAAAAGTATTTTGCTTCGGGCATTGGACCCCACCTGACCCCCCTCTAGGTTTCAAAATCTTTCACCCCGGGTCGACCTTTCCTAGAAAACTAGAAGGGTTCGACCCCCCCTAAGATCCCCCTAGATTTTGAAATGTCATTTACCGGGCGTAAACACCCCCCTAGCTTCGGTGACTGTGTTCAACTATGATTGTATTGTTCAATACATAGCTAAGGCATATGCCTTTGCCTTAGATATTAATGGCAGTATTATACACATGTTAAAACTTATATAGAATGAGATACATAATAAATATTAGTGCTTTCTAAAACCATAAATTAATCAATATAAAAGTCTTTCCCACTATGCGGGAAGGTCAAATTTACATAGAGTAAAGTTACACTAATATTATCAGTAATGTTCTTTTTATTATGACATCAGAGATACTCAAGCGCAAAATTTAAAGACATCAGCCAATAGATAGTTTTGTTATAAACATTTTCATCGCCAGATTATATTTGAAGATTAGACAAAATTGCGTAGAAATTGGGTGAAAAAAATGTATGTTTACGCGATCACCAGGAGATAATCAACAGGAGATAATTTTTAAGCATTTTTAAGTACACATTAATACCTCCGGTGACTGGGGGGCCACCCCCCAGACCCCCCATTTAGACTCAAGACGGCGGTAACGTTTTAGTTTCATTTTATACATTGATTGTTAGGATTACTGCAGTATCTGTCGATATATTGCGTTTTCCACAGAAAAAACCAGCAATTTACTAGCCTAAAACACTAAATCAAGGAAATAATTGTAGCGACGAATTTCAGGTTTTTTAAGGGCATCCATCAATTAAAACTTAAAATTGAGCACTCATTCAAGTAAATAATCCCCAAAAAGCGCAATTTTTGTAAATTACAATCTTCTGATCCGCTAAGGACATTTTGAAGAAAAAAAAGTGAACCATTGGGGGCAAGAGTAAGATTTTCGCAAAAAAATCATTAAAGTCGCAGACAAAAAGTTTGACTGTGTACCGCACCTTTGAGCGTTTAAACCACAGAATTTTATTTTTATAATTATTGAACAAACAGCCTATTTTAAACGGTGAATTTGCAACATTTAATGTTTAAGCATTTAATGGTTTTACTTTTAATCATGTTAACGCATAGGTGTCTCACTTAAAGTTGGTTCATACTTATGACAAAACGTCCTTTGGACTTTGTCCAAAGAACAATTTTAGAAAAGCCAAAACGTCCTTTGGACAAGCAAAAAATCTTTTGGACAAGCCAAAAATCCTTTGGACTTTATCCTATGGACAAAGTATGAACGCTACTTGAAACTTGAAATTTGTTCTTTGGACAAAGTCCAAAGGACAAAATCCAAAGGAAAAAGTCCAAAGAACAAAAGTATGAACACGTTGTCTTTTTGACTTTGTCCTTTGGACAAAATCCAAAGGACAAAGTCCAAAGGACGTTTTGACGCTGTGTTTGTCCTTTGGACAAAGTCTAAAAGACTTTTGTCCTTTGGACAAAGTATGAACGCTACTTGAAACTTGAAATTTGTCCTTTGGACAAAGTCCAAAGGACAAAATCCAAAGGAAAAAGTCCAAAGAACAAAAGTATGAACACGTTGTCCTTTTAACTTTGTCTTTTGGACAAAATCCAAAGAACAAAGTCCAAAGGACGTTTTGACGCTGTGTTTGTCCTTAAGACAAAGTCTAAAGGACTTTTGTCTTTTGGACAAGGACGTTTTGTCATAAGTATGAACCAGTCTTTAATCAAACTTAAAGGGGATATTTACCCTTAGATAGAGGCTAAATTCCGACTGGGGAGGATCCTCGGGGGGTAAATCTCAAAAAAGTAAAAGCACCTAGAAGGAGAAATATAATTTTTTAGTGAGTCAAAACCGCTAATCAAACCAAAATTCTGTTAAGTATATTACTTTCTGAGCAGAAACAGAAAATATTATGTTTTACCGAAACTTGGCTTAGTGATAAAATTACAAATTATATGCTTACTTTTGGGATTTTTTTTTATTTGTTTTCTGCAAAGTTATAGTTTTAAAAGTATAAGAGTTTTATCGGAGTAATACATTTTAAAATATAGAAATATGTAACACAAAACCGCTAATAACTTATGCAGCACGTTTTATTTTTTAATATTGATATTTTTCACAATGTAGAAAAAACCCAAGTGGTTTATTAACTTACTGTAATGTTTTGACTTTAAAAATTATTATAAAATTAAATAGTTGTTTTAAAAAGTGTTGAAAAAAGATAAAAGATATTAAAGTCAAAAAAACATTTTTAACTTGAATCACTTAAATAAAAAAGAATCAAACCAGTCTTGAAAAATGCTTAAAGAATAGAGGAGGAACAAAGGGCGATTTTCCCCCACGCGTATATTTTGACAGAAAACATGTGGACTATAAATAAAAGCACAGTCGATAAAATTTTTATTGTATACATTACATCAGTAGTATGTTGCAACGTTTAGCAATTTTGAATCGCCATCATCAGGCAATATAAAAACACATATAACCGGTTAAAACTAAGAATAAATTACGCAAGAATTATAAAGAATAAAATAAAATGAAATTTTATACAGCAAAATATAAATATACGGCATGTGTAAAGGATATAAAAAAGTAACGTGAAAGGATGAATAAAACTTTATACAAAAATTTTTTTTATTATTAAAATGTAAGTGGTAAAAACAGAATAGGTAAAACAAGCAAAAACGTTAAAAAAACGCAAAGAATTTTTGATAAAAAAATTTTTTAAAAATGTAAAATTTTGTAGAAAAAAAACAATAAAACAAAACGCGAAAAAAAACAGCCTAATAAAATAAACCTATATAAACCTGGAAAATACAGAATAAAAAACTAAACCATACGGTAAAAAGAATGCAATAAAACAAAAAAAAACTATAAGACAAACGGGAAAAAACAGTCCAATAAAAAAAGCTAAAACGGTGGAAGAAAACATTAAAAAAGAAGAAAAAAGTTAAAAAAGTTAAAGTGTAAGGGACGCAATATTTTTATTAAGAATGGGTTTTTCCTTGGCAATGTGTAAGCTTTCTTTACATAACAGATGGAAATCAGACTTGGCACGATATAGAATGGAAAAATCACTAGGAGAGCCATTGTACCCACATTCAAGAATGTGATCCAATACCGCAGATTTTTCTTTACGCATGGTATTTCGATAAGTGAAAGCACTTTTTCCAAGGTGCTCAGATATCCTAGTAGTGAAATGGAGGACAGTTTTTGCCGTGTAGGTACTATTGCAAGTACGCACGAAAATTGGTATATCACTCCAAATATTAAGCGCCTTGGTATTCGGTCCCTTACCTGAAAGAAACCACCAATAGGACAAGAAGTAGTGAAAACAATTTTACAATTAACTTGCGGTATTGATTTGAAAAGAGTTCTTAAACGTTGCGAGTTTTTTAGATAAAAGTTTTATTCATCTTTTCACAGTACTTTTCTATATCCTTTACACATTTCGTATATTTATATTTTGCTGCATAAAATTTCATTTTATTTTATTTTTTATAATAAAAATAGCAAATGAGGTGAAAAAGAAGGCGGGGGGTTATTAGAGAAACCAAAAATTTTTTAAGGTTATTTTTATAAAAAATTATATAAATGCCAAAATAAACTGCAATATACCCTAATTAAATAAAATAATATGATATTATATTGCATATATATTAGTAAATTAAATACCTTTTCCTTATTTGTTTCCTGCGTTGAAACTAAAACAGTAACAAAACATGCGGATTATTAAGTAGAATAAGTACAATAACTATTGCCAAAAATATGTTTCGCTCCTAATTCTAGACATATTTTTTGATCAAGCTTTAAGAATATGGCAGTCGGAGCTTCTCAATAGAATCCACCATATTACTTAAGAGGCTCGTTGTGTAATTTATTCTTAGTTTTAACCGCTTTTATGTGTTTTAGTATTGTCTGATGATGGTGATTCGAAATCGCCAAAACGTTGCAACATACTACTGATGTAATGTATACAATAAAGATTTTATCGACTGTACTTTTATTTATTGTAAAACTTTGGTTCCTGCCGACTAAAAGATGTGGACTAAAGATGAATTCTATCAGGGTGAAAATGACTAGGTGGTAAAGTAACCACTCGTTCTTCTAGATAATATCACGTGGAAAGAAACACCTGACGCAACTTAATAATAATTGGTTACATCATCTCTAAAAACTTTTTTTTATTATTTTTATTTTCAAGCGTTCATTCTTTATTTCTTCCTGACGGCGAGCGGTTACGTCCTGAATTTCAGCCTGAAGGATTTTAACTTTAGTCTGATGGCGAGCGGTTACGTCCTGAATTTCAGCCTGAAGGATTTTAACTTTAGTCTGAGTGTAAGAAACAACTATACATTTGAAAAAGTAGCGATTTCGCGCTTGTCAAAGATTGCTGTGAATATGATTTTTTCATTTGACATTTCATCAGACTAAAAAAATTCAACAGTGCTGTGTGATTAGATTAATGTATAAACAAATCAATATCATATGGTAGAAATTTTTATTCAGTCAGCAGTTGGCCAAATCAAATGCGAATTTCCTATAGTCCACATAATGTCCATCTCAGACTAGTCCACATTTTTTCTGTCTAAACATACGCCCAGGGAAAAATCGCCCTTTTTCTTGCTCTATTCTTAGAGCATTTTTCAAGGCTAGTCTACCATTTTTTTGAATTAAATTAAAAAATAGCCTAATAAACTGTAGTTTTAGCTGCACAATGACATATGTTTATTATAATCATTCCGTTGCCGAGATATACTTTTTTAACAGTTTTAATATTATCAATAGAACACATATTATTTATCAATAAAAAGTAGTTCCTAAGAATTATTGCGCAATTTTCTACGATTTTCAAAGAACCCATGTTTTTTTGATCAATCAGTAACGACGGAGGAACACTGGTTTTAAAATATAAGCGTTTGAAAAATATTATATTAATAATAAGGAGAAGAAGAACATAATACTAAATTTACCCACGTTCCTTAAATTATAGTTTGCGCCGTGCCGTGGGGTTTAGTATCCGTGTGGTGCTCCCGCGCCGGCGATAAACCATTTATAATAATAAAAAATAAAAAGAAGAAGATTATGAATTTAAATTACCAAATTTACCCACGTTGTTTAATTTTAGTTAATATGATGCAGTGGCGCTCCAGACAAAGTTTACATACGTTCTCTAAATATATAGTTGGCGCGATGGCTGCGCCAATGATTGCATTTATAATTATTAAAATAAAAATAATAATAAGAAGATGATGATAACATGAATTACAAAACTTACTTACGTTCTCTAAGTATAGTTCGCGCGGTGCCGTGGGCTAAATTGCAGTGTGGCACTCCCGCACCACCGATGAGTGGAATTGTATTTTTTGAAATATGAATAATAATAAGATAAGAAAAAAAAGATGATAAACATAAATTACAAAATTTACCAGGTGCTCTAGTTATAGTTTTTGACGTGCCGTGGGGCGAAATAGCAGTGGGCGCTCCCGCGCCACCGATGATTGCGCTTTTTTTAATAAAAAATTAGAAGAAGAAGATGATGAACATAAATCACAAATGTTATCCAGATTCTCTGATTATAGTTGGTGCGGTACAACAGGTCTAAATCGACACGTGAACGATGAAAGAATGTTGATTTTAAGATAATGAGCGTTAGAATTATGATATTAAACAGAAGAAGATGAACATAAGTTACAAAAAAATTTCTCAACGCTCTCTAATTATAGTGTGCACGGTGCTGTGGGGCTAAACCGCCGCGTGGCGTTCTCGCGCCACCGATGCTTTTTATTATTTTTTTTAATAAAACTTTGAATTAATTTTGTCATCAGTAATGCAAGAATTAAAAAAAGAACTTTGTTGTTTTCCCTGGTTTCCGCGCGGTTGAAGTAGATAGCGCAGGGAACTGGTTCGGTTTCCGCCACCACTTAAAACCCAACACCGTCTTCTGCTTTTTTGTGCGGTTTCTATGAGGGGTTGTTCGTTGTCTGCTCTGCACAATCCCTATTACTGCCAAAAGGCTGTTATTGTGCGGTTGGGAGATTTTATTTGTCTGTTTTTTTATTTTTTTATTTTTATCAATAAATCGATAATAAAGACCTGAATGAAAAATGTGCTTCCTCAGAAAGTTACGTAATTCTTTCTTCTTTTCAATGAGCTTATGGTTATTTTTTATCAATCAGTACCGAAGGAGAAATATCGATTTAAGGATTGAGCGTTGGAATAATAATAAGAATAGTAATAACAAGAAGAAGAAAAAGAAGAAGAAGAAGAAGAAGAAGAAGAAAAAGAAGAAGAAGAAAAAGAAGAAGAAAAAGAAAAAGAAAAAGAAAAAGAAGAAGAAGAAGAACAGAAAAGAAGAAGGCTCTGAATTTTAAAATTTACCCACGTTCTCTAATAATGGTTGGCTCCGCGCGGCGGGGCTAAATCACCCCTTGGTGCTCCCGCGCCACCCATGATTCGATTTCTTTGGGGTTTATAAAATTTTAATGATTATATTGATGTTAAGATTACAAAATTTTTTATTTTGAAAATTATAATAGTTGGCGCGACAGCACCACAGGGCGATTCGGTAATACGGCGCAGCGTCAACTATTCTCTCAGACACCGTACTGATTTTCACAATACACAAAGGATAGAAATGAAGCAACTTGTACAAAATTTTCAACCGTTAAAAACTTTTCCGCAAAACCGGTAACGTATATACTACATTCCAGCAAACGCTCCGAACTGGAAAACCATTCAGAAAATCATTATTTTTCACGATATTAGGACAAAAGGACACTAATTTAATAAATTTGGCTTAATCATTTTTTAATTTGTTGTTAGTGTTTTAGTTTTGGTCCTTTTATGAACAATCACGACGGTTAATTCAATGTACACAATGGTCTCGAGAAAAATTGAAAGTAATTAGTATATGACGTTGGTGCACTAAAAAATGAGCATAAAAAGTTTAGAAAACCAACTAAAGCTGAAGTCTCTCAGGCTGAAATTAAGGGCGCAACCGCTCTCTGCCAGGAAGAAATAAAGAATAGACACGCGAGCGAAAAATACTAAAAAAAGGTGTCAGTGGTTATGTAACCAGTTGTTATTTAGTTGCGTCACATGTTTTACTGCACGTGATATTTTCTTCAAGGAAGAATGGTTACTTGAACACCCTGCTATTTTTTCTCTGATGTAATTAATCTTTAATTTGCTCTTTTTTCAACATTTTTCTAAAACAGGCGGTTGTCCATAGTTTTTTACTTATGTTTTTTTAGTTAATCACCGTTATATACGAATTATTTCCATTTCTTCTCGAGTCCTTTGTGTACATTGAATTAATCGTCGTGATTGTTTATTAACAGTAGATAACAGCCATACAAGAAATGAATATTTACAAATAATGGATAAATATCAATACCGATTACAATACATACTATGAGTACAGACTAATCAAACCTTTGTAGAATAAGCTATCGTTTACACAGCGTTTAAAGAAATAAGACGTTTAAAAATTATCACACAAAAAGCACTAAAAGGCAAAAAACGGAATGTTTAGCTCTGTTTGTTTATAAAATTTATTGATTAATAAAATCCAAAACCACGTTTTTAAAACTAACGTGTTGCAAAAACTTAAACTCCCTAGTAGAAGATTTTTAAAAGCTGATCATAAACACAAGATTCCATAACCTTACATGCAATGCATGTAAGTGAGATTGGTCTGTAGTTTTTTGGATTACTTTGACATCCTTTTTAAAAAGAGCTATAACGTCAGCTAACAACCAAAAAGTTGGTAACTTATGTGTTTTAAAAAATACTGTAAACACATATGATAGGGGTTCAGAAAGTGAGAAGGTTAACTGCTTAAAAATAATTGCTGGTAAATTATCAGGCGTGCGGCTGCGTTTCGATTTTTGTTTTTTCAGTGCTTTAAACACTATTTCAGGAATAAATCTAATTTCGGAAAGTTTTGCCATTGGTAAAAGGTTTTATTTTAGGTTTAGACAAATTGTCCGCGGTAAAATTTTCAGAAAAACATTTATTCAAAATCTCGCATTGCAATGTAGGATCCGTTGCAAAAGATCCGTCAGAAGTTTTTAGAGGCGCGATACTATTTTTTGATTTCCGTTTGCTTCTAACATATTTAAAAAGACTTTTATTATCATTTGAATTTAAAATTTTCTGTTCTTTTTTTTCATTAAATTTAGTGATTTCTGAATTAAAAAGTTTGTTTAGCCTGTTATATTCCCTTTTAATTAAAGGATCGACACGGTTTTTCCACAAAGCTCTTTTTTTAATCTGATATTTTGAATGTGTTTAGGATAAGAAGGTTTAAAAGAACTGCGCTTTTTTCTAACGGGAACAAATTTGTCTATTGCTTTTAAAAGCTCATTTTTAACAATATCCCAATGATGTTCTGCTGAACTACTAGCTTGAAAAAGTTGAACAAAATCAATCGATAGTAAATGGGCGTTTATCCCAGTTGGCATGATTATAGTCATAAAAAGTTTCGTATTTATTTTTTGTTTCTTTTGGACCACGCATACAAAAACTAATGCTATTGTTATCACTGTTAAATAAAGGTTCCGTAACTTTTACATTTGATAAGTGGGTGTCATCATTACAAAACAATAAATCCAAAAAGTTTTTTTCTCGAGTGGGTTTGGTTACTAACTGAGTATATGAATTTTCAATTACAGTTAAAGCAAGCATTTTAGGAATTACTCCCACAGGAATTTTATTATGCCAAAATATTTCAGTGATGTTGAAATCTCCGCACAAAACAACTGGTGTATTGACTTCTGTTAAAACTTTAAGCGCATTACAAAATAATTGTGTTAGTTTGATGGTAGCGTTTGGCGGTCTGTAAAAACAAATTAAACGAGATGGATAGCCACCCAATATATCTACAACAAGTAATTCTAAAGGTAAAAATTCATTTTGCATTATAACTTTGCACGCTTTAATTTCCATTTTTACAAAAACAGCAACTCCCCCTCCCACTCTATTTTCTCGATTGTTACGAAAAATGCTATTTCTATTTTTTGCATTAATCATAGAATCTGTAATGTCTTCTTTCAACCAAGTTTCGCTAAAAGCTAGAATTGCATAATTATTTTCATATAGCGTGTTATCAAGAAGATTACGGTTTTCAGAACTAAATACTTCGAACATTGGAATAAATACAATTTAGATATTCATAATTTTCAATAAAGTGCTTAGCGTCGTTTATTTTATGATTCTTATTATGCTTTAAATTTTGGTTGGTTAAAAATGTATTCTCTCCCCCTAGGAGTTTAACTGGTTGATTTTAGCACTAAAAATCCACTTTTTTGAAACAACGTCATAATTGTATTGAGCAAAATAATATTCTCCATTTTTATCCTGTTTTACAGAGTAACTCATATTATTGTTTCCAGTAGATTTTAATTTGCAATTTTCAACAAACGCTTTATGGCGAAGTGTACGGTAATTTTTGAGATTCTTGCGTTGGTAATACGGCATAGAAGGGCGAAGAAGTAGTCCTTTACTTCGAAGAGACAGCTCCGGATCTTTGTAAAGGGTACTGTAGTGGTCTAGTAAATTTTTAGCATATACGGAACCTTGTCCAGTCCAGTTAATCATGGTGATTTTTACGAGCCGATATCTTGGCTTTATTCTTTGATCAGATCCGTCGGATAGATTGGCATTATTTGTGGTTGAAACGCGCAAATTACCCAACCGCTCCGCAGACATTACTTTGTCCCAGTGTTCGTGAACTCCTACTTCCTCAAAAAAACTTTTCAAAGACGAAAACAGCTCATTTCTGGATTCATTGGGTTTTTCTGGAAAATTAGCCAAAATGAGCGGTGTTTTCATTTCTTTTTCATGCAAAATGTCCTTTACCGCAAAATAAACCGGTGCTTGTACGGCGGGTATTTGTAAGCGTGTAAGCGGGTAACCGGTGCGGCGTATGATTATTTATTCATTTATTCATTACATCGTATATTATTTTCTTGAAAATGCTGAGCTAAGCTTGCTGAGGTTTTACGTTTCAGTTTTATGCGTTTGGTGTTTAAAATTTGTGCTTTACACCAAAACGTTTAAAGGGTGTTGAATTTAAAAAAAAGGCCCTAACCATCATTGAAAGGATGTTTAGGGCCTTACATTCCTTTAAAATTTGTTTTGTTTTTTGTACTTTTTATTACTGATTTATTGATAAAAA
The DNA here is from genome assembly GCA_030248175.1 of Microlaimidae sp. YZB2_3. NCBI lineage: Eukaryota > Metazoa > Nematoda > Chromadorea > Desmodorida > Microlaimidae > Microlaimidae sp. YZB2_3. The sequence goes on along the minus strand of JASAMX010032101.1, from coordinate 7,826 downwards.
ATCTCAAGTTTTTTTATGCATTTTTTTATCAATTAACATTAAAAATTAAAATGACATTAAAAATTAAAGTTGACAGACGGTTTTATTATGCTAGTCTTTATGACGTGATATAGAGCAGTCAGAAATATTTTTTCTGTAATAAATATTAGAATTAATCGTCTCCTCTATTTTATGAATTATAATTTTTTGTAAATTTTTGTTTTGTGTTATAAAGGTAAAGGGAAATAAATCTTCCGAGAAAGGGGGAGGCGTGAAGAACAAATTCAAGGGCCAATTTCCTCGCAATTTTTTTTTTGGAAGATCACCACTTGCAAAGCATATGATTTTTTTATGTTTCAGAGAGAAAGTACCTATGCTGAGATCTTTGGAGCGAAGAGCTTGGGAAAAACTAATGGCAATGGTTGTTCACGAAATGAAATATGGTTTTCTTGAGGCTACACTTAAAAACTGCAGTTTTAACGACACAGAAGATTTTACAGCCAAAAATACAGCCAAATTCAGTTCCAATAAATTGTAATGTATTAGAACAATTTTGCCACTTGCGCAAACCTTTTTCATACTGGATAATATTTTAATCTAAGTATTATCCTGCAAATCAATAATAAGAAAAAAGATTTAAAAATACCAATATTTATGAAATATATTTATTTGCCAATTTTTGGAATATTTAAGCATTGCGTTTTTAAGAATGGTACATACTTTGTCTAAATTGTCTGAAAGACTGACTATAGGACAAAGTTCTAAAAGGAAAATTCAGAAAACAAAAGTCAAAATGAATTTTTTAACCTCTTCATATTTCTTCCAAAGTGTCCAAAGGGCCAATTTCTAAGAACTTTATGACAAGTTAAAGTGATTATTTAAAAGCGAGTTTATTTAAAAGTGAGCGCCTTGAAAAATTATTTTTTTAAATGTATTAATTCCCGTTATTTTCGCTGGTAATTAGAGTGCGCTCGCGTGATTGCCTTTTCCCCCTGGTGCGGACCATTGCGAAGGCACTCTGATTACCAACCAGCTAAATAATGGGAATGAATACATTTAGAATAACACTTTTTATGGTTGTAACCGAGGAAAAGGCAATCAAGGAAATTAAGCAATTTAAAAATCCTTTGAACAATTTAAAAATGTCCTTCAAACAGTTTTGTAGGGCAATTCTTTGGACGACGTGTCAACGCTTTTAAAAAAAAAACACTTTCCAAAATATAGATCCAGGTGTCCAAACGCAAGGTTAAATATTACAATTTTGTTTTGACTGTACAAAGGACTCCTTTGGATGGTCCAAAGGACATCTTTGCATTGTTCAAAGGACATTTTTGGGTTGTTCAAATGGCAACTTTGGCTTGTCCAAAATTTGTTTTGGACTTTCACCTAATGGACACTTTGGACAAACTATAAACAGCATTAAAAATTCCCTTTGGATTTTGTCTTTTTCACTTTTTTTCTATTTTGATTTTATCTTAGATTGTGTTTTGAGTTGCTCTTTAGATAGCCTTTTCGACGGTCCTTAGAACTTTCCCTAAGAACTTTGTCGTTTGGACAAAGTGTGAACGAAGTTTTTAAACTGTCTTTTAGAATTTGTCCTCTTGACATTTTAGACAAGTATTTACCAGGCTTTATGATGCTGTGAAACTTTGTCTTGCTCTGACTACTGTAAACTAACATTTTTTAACTGCCACCGAAAACACATTACAGAAAATTGCACCACTGTGGTATAGAATTATTTTTTTATTTTTGTATAAGGGTTGGTTCATATTTATGTAAAAACGTCCTTTGGACAAAGCCCAAAGGACAAACACAGCGTATAAAGTATGTAAAAACGTCCTTTGGACTTTGTCCAAAGGACGTTTTTACATAAGTATGAACCAACCCTAAATGTAAAAGATGTGTTATATACACATGCACACGCAAAACAATAGGCATTAAAAAAAGATTACAATTGTTGTAAATATCATTATTATATTTGAAAATAAGCAAATAATATCTGTGTTTCTGAAATCACTTTACTCAGTTTTGTCTTTACAAAACGCGTACTTCAGACATTCATTTTTTCAGATTTTATTTTACTCTAATAAAAATTTGTAAATTAATAATGATTTATGTATGTATTCATAAAAAAATACTGGGCATTCTTTAAACAACACAGCATAAAATTAAAATGGTGATTTTTTTGTCATAATAAAATTTTTGAAACTATCATAATAAAATCTGTGAAAACTATTTATTGCGGACTATAAACCTGAGTTTCCCTCAGCAACCTAAACAAAACCATAATTGCGGGACCTTAACCTTAACATAACCTAAACAAATGTTCGATCATGGCTGCACAAAGAAAAATCGGTTTTATAGCGTAGGAAACGGTTTAGAAAGTAAAAAAACTTTAGGAAATTTTTTTTTGGCTGACGAAAAATATGTCATTTTAATGGTATATGTAACTTAACCCGGTAAAGACGGCTCTCAAACTTTCCTGCTGAAGACTGAAAGCAGGTAGGAGGCAGATAAAACTGCCTCGGAGGCAGCATGGAGGCAGGGAGGAGGCAGGTGCAGCACAAAGTGGAGGCAGGTAAAATTGCTTTGGAGGCAGGAAGGGGCAGGTGACCCTGCCTTTTATGTTGAAGTATATACAGGTTAGAAGTCAGGTAGAAGACAGCTAAAACTGCCTCGGAGGCAGGTATGAGGCAGGGTGGAGGCAGGTAGGAGGCAGGTAGAAGGCAGGTAGGAGGCAGGTAGGAGGCAGGTAAAAACTATTTTTCCCAAATCAGGTACCTCGTCCTTACCGAGTCAACAAGGTGTGTCATGTTGATGGACTGAAAGTAAGCTTTTATATTGAATTACACCCGTGCTAACTATTATCCCAGAGGAGTTGCACAATTTTAGGTACATTATTTATTTTTTGATATAACTGTATACAAAATAATGTTTGTTAAAAAAAATCCAGTCTTTAGCAGTTACAACAATTCTTTTTCCAGCAGTCAACTGTGGTACAAAAAGAGTAATAGTTCGCCAGCAATTTATAATCGCTGTGAAACATGTCCAGCAATTTTTCGAACGTCCCTGGGTTGTTCATGAGAAATTTTTCAACCGCTTCTCGATCTGGTGACTTGTAGGTGATAAACCCTATGTGTCTCTCGTTTTCAATACTTGTTAACAGACGACTAAAATTACAAATTTATATAGCAAGAATCGCAAAACAGAAGTGAAAGCAACGACTGGGATCTGGAATCTGTTACCCAAGCTTTTAAAGTAAAAATATTTTCTATATGATGGTCGTCATCACAGCAAAATGAGCACAGTCATTATAAAATACATGTGACTGTAACTCATTCTGTAGTTAGTAGCATGCTGTTTGATTTTTAAATTGAGTTAAAGTCGCAAACAATTTATACAAATTCTGGCTCATTTGGCTGTAGTAACGACAGTTTGTAGTAAACAATGCTTAACGACATTGATCTATTTTTACTTTAGTGTTTATAACAATTTGTTTAGAAATTGTTGTTTCTTCTTTTTAATACGCATTAATCGCCTGATTTCAATTTTTTTACCCCAAAATTAATTAACGAAAATAATTTTAATTAGAACGAAATAAAAAGACATAAGGTTACCCGATTTTTAGCTTTCATTGTTGAAAATCAGTTTAAAGAGTGTGGCAATTGTTTTTTAGGGGTGTGTTTTTATAATTTTTGACAATAAAAAAAAATTTAGTTATTACAAAACTTAAATGATGATATATTCATATTTGTTGTTTTGTCTATTTCGCATGAAGCAGGATACGCAGGGCTGATGTTACCCAACAGAATATTTGAATATTCTTTAAGATTATTCTTTTCGAATATTATTTCAAAAATAAAATGTCAATATTTCAAAATTATATTTGTTTAAAAATTCTAAGCAAAAAACTATTTGCTTGATAAACTTGTCGTTTTCTGACAGCTTTAATATAAATTGTAATGCATTTTTATTGAAGACTAGGGATGGGCAGTTCCGGGTTCCAGATGTTTTGGGGAAAATTTGGAATTCCGGTTCCAGTTCCTGTTTCAGATTTTTGGAAAATCTCAATTCTGTTTCTGGTTTCAGTTCTGGTGTTTTGGGGGTTTCACAGTTTGATAGGCAGTTCTGGTTCTAGGTTTCAAATGTTCTGGGCAAAATTTAGAATTCCAGTTCCGGTTCCTGTTCTGGATTTTAGGAAAATCCCAATTATGGTTCTGGTTCTGGTTCTGGTGTTCTGGGGGTTTTTCAGAGTTATAGGCAGCTCTGGTACTGGGTTCTGGATGTTCCGGGCAAATTTTGGAATTCCAATTCCGGTTCTGTTCGGTTCGGTTCTGGTTCCGGTGTTTCTGTAGTTCCACCCATCACTAATAAATTTTAATGCATTTTTATGAACACATTGTTGTTAAACCGCTCATCTTTTCATTTGGCATGTAAGTATAGCCGGTGTCGCAGAATAGGTCTTCCCACATATGCAGACGACATCACAATATATGCATCACATCCAAACCACCACATAGCTCAACAACAAATACAACCATACCTACAGGCAATACAAGCATGGACAGACAACAACCAACTAACATTAAATGCAAGCAAAACAACATCCACACTATTCACACCAGACCCTGCAGAGTACAACACACAATTATCACTACAAATAAACAACACAACACTCATTACAACCAAAAACCCAAAAATCTTGGGGCTCACATTCGACCCCAAGCTTACATTCAACACACACATCGCAAACACACACAGCAAAGCACGCAAAACACTCAAAATCATAAACGCACTCACATCAACAACGTGGGGTAAACCAAAAGAAACACTCATACACACATACAAGGCAATCACTCGACCAATAATCGAGTATGCCAGCACAGTCTGGGGCCCCACTACATCACACACACAAATCAACAAACTACAAACAATACAAAACACAGCTCTCAGGGTCGCAACAGGGCACACCACAGACACAAACACACACAATATACACAGAGAGGCTAAAGTCTCCCAATAGCAACACACATCCAACTCCACGCAAAACAAGCAAAATTGGCGGCCATGTACACAAACAATCCACTCAACCATTTAGCACAACAACCTGCACCCAGCAGGCTCAAAAAGCAAACACTATTTCACAACAACAACTACACAACAAACATTCCTACAGACATACACAACAAAACTTACAAAGCATTAAAACAACAAATCCACACAAACACAGTCACAAACCACATAAATAACACTCCAATAAACAAAAATACTTCAAACAAAAGCACCAGCAATAAGCAACGAGGAAGAAAATCTTCCTCGTGGGGTCAGGAGAACCCTCGCCCAACTCAGGACAGGGAAATCTCCTTTCCTCTACTCCTACCTACAAAAAATCAATCCAACACAACACACATCACCAAACTGCCCGCTATGCAAAACACAAACACACACAACACAACACCTTTTTACATGCACACACATCAATACGACACTGGGACCAGAGGACCTTTGGGCAAACCCCGTAGCGGTTGCCGAGCTCCTCCGGGAGTGGGAAGAGGGGGTGAGCAAGGCGAGAGGCGTGCCGGACGGATCTACCCAGGGTTGATGGAAACCCTGGAAACTGGCAAACTTCATCATCAGGTCTTCCCCCTATTTTTTCCCCCCGGAAGATTTATTCTAGTGCGCTCTGGAATAGGTCTTCCCCTGGGAAAATTTATTCTGGTGCGCTCTAGAATATATCTTCCGCCGAAAGATTTATTCTGATTTACGCCAGAATAGATCTTCCCCTCAGAATAGTTATCCCCCCCGAAAATCTATTCTGGTTCAAACACCAGAATGAATCTTCGTCCTTCAAAAATTTGCATAAATTTAAAACATGATACGATTTTGTCTGAGCAAATTTTAAAAACATCATTTTTACATTAAGAATCAAGTATTATTTAGTCGTTTTTCTGAGCTAAAAAAACACATTTGCATAAGTTTGTTTTGTTGGTGTGTATAAAAATATGCCATAATTAAATAAACTAAATATTTTTTTAGAAAATTGATATCCAAAATAAAGGCTTTTCCTTAAGATTATCAATTTTTAAGCTTTGACTTTAAGCTTTAAGCTTGACAAGCTTTGTATACCTATTATGTGCAGGATATGCGAGACTGGCCTTTTGGCTAATGAATCTTTTAAAAAACGGCTTGAGATTTTGGACACTAAATTGGATTTAGTTGTTTCAGCAGTGACTGAACCGCTTCTGGCTGAACTATCAAGTCCTGACGAAACAGCCAGAGATCAGGACGATAGTTCAAAGCAAGATACTGACTGGACTCTAGTTACAAAGGCAAAAAATAAGCCTAAAAACGCCGGCCAAAAGCCTAAAACTTTTGCTGAAATAGTCTCCAACTCTGTCGCTAGCAAGTTACATCAGCGCTCTCTGGACGACAAAAATTCTCAATTTTTGGTGGTTTGAAATTTGGCTGAGAATAATAAGCAGCAAGACCTAATTTCTGCGTCTCGAATTATCTCCGCTATTGCTCCAGATGAAAATTACCCAATTAAAATGGTTAATGCTTTTCGTATTGGATCATATGTGGGAAGAAATGGTCGTCCCAGACTTATGAAAATTGAAGTTGAGCATATAGCGAATCGAAATTTTATTGAAGAATCATCCTGCTTTCCAGCAGGTTTATTTGCGAGAATCATATTCCAGAGACCAGTTGCAGCATATTTATTCGGTTTACCGCCAAAAAAACAATAAAAACAGGCAAGATGACGAAAATTCATTTTTTGTTAAGCACGTGGGAAAAGATCTTTTTCAGTGGCATGTTTGTGAAGCTACAAACGTAACTGCCTTCCTAAATATAATTGCAAAAACAATATAAATGTAAAAGTAAAACTAATAAATGCCAGATCTGTAGTAAATAAATTTAATAACTTATCATTTTTGCTTGATGACGGACGATACATATAATATCATTGTAATAACTAAAACGTTTCTCTCATTGGAAATACCAAATAGTTTTTTGACTCAAAACAAAAAATACACCCTTTTTAGACATGATCGAAACAGAAATGGGGGAGGGGTGTGTGTTCTTATAAAAAATACTTTTAAAGTTGCGCAAGTTAAAACGTCGCCATTTTACAGTTCACTTGAGCATATTTGTTTAGATATTTTAACAAATGGTTTTAGTGCTTATAGAATTATAGCGGTTAAAATTATAATTAAAATTAAAATAATTAATATAATTAAAAACCTTGTATTTTAGTGGGAGCTTTAATTATCCTACCATTTTAGTAATCCCACGCGTGGTAAAAATTGTTTGGATTTAGTTTTATGTAATGTGCCAAGTGTGATTCATTCTGCAAGTGTAACGGAACCCTTTGCTGCGTCTTTGATCATGAAACAGTTGATTTTTGCTTCAGAGCTCAAATTCATATTTCACCAAATAAATTTTTTTTTTAAAAAATTAAAAAAGCTAATTATACTGCTATTAATAATTTTCTGGCCAGTGTAAACTGTCACACAATTAAAAACCAATGCATACGTAGTGATGGGTTGGAGAATGTTTTACTTTTTAGTAGTAAAATCTCTAAAATTTTAAACTATTGTATTGATTGCTATGTTCCAAATGTCCAAAAAATGTCCAAATGTCCAGGTATCCTAAAAAAATTAAAAAACTTGCAGCAAAAAATTAAGATTGCATAAATTATAAAAACAAAATTCCAAATTTAAGCAAGCCTAATGAAAGCTGCAAAGCCTTTGACATTGCAGTAAATGACTATTATGAACAAAAAGAAAAACTTATGTTAAATAGCGGTAACTTAAAACAATTTTATAATTACGTAAACAGTAAAATAA
>JASAMX010032100.1:0-16637 GCA_030248175.1 Microlaimidae sp. YZB2_3 | reverse complement strand
TATGTAGCTATTCGTTGCGTATTGCTTTATTATTATTATTATTATTATTATTATTATTATTATTATTATTATTACTATTATTATTATTATTATTATTATTATTATTATTATTATTATTATTATTATTATTATTATTATTATTATTATTATTATTATTATTATTATTATTATTATTATTATTATTATTATTATTATTATTATTATTATTATTATTATTATTATTATTATTATTATTATTATTATTATTATTATTATTATTATTATTATTATTATTATTATTACTATTATTATTATTATTATTATTATAGTATTATTATTATTATTATTGTTATTATTATTATTCAAACGCTCAATCCTTAACAGCGATATTCCTCATTCGTTACTGATTGATCAAAAATAAACATGGGCTCATTAGAAAGAAAAAGGAATTACGCAACTTTCTTAGGAAGCACTTTTTTCATTTAGGTCCTTGTTATCGATTTATTGATCAAAATAAAAAAATTTGAAAAATAGACAAATAAAAAATCCCAACCGCACAATAACAGCCTTTTGGCAACAATAAGGATTGTACAGAGCAGACAACCAACATCCTCTCATAGAAACCGCACAAAAAAAGCAGACGGGTTTTAATTGGTGGCAGAAACGGAACCAGTTCCCAGCGCCATCTGCTTCAACCGCGCGGAAAACGGCAAAAACAACAGAGTACTTTTTTAATTCTTGCATTACTGATGACAAAATTAATTCAAAGTTTTATTTATTAAAAAATAATAATAAGCGTCGGTGGCGCGAAAGCGCCACGCGCCGGTAATTATCGGTGGTGCGGGGTGCCACACTGCAATTTAACCCACGGCACCGCGCCAACTATACTTAGAGAACATGAGTAAATTTTGTAATTCATGTTCATCATCTTCTAATTATTATTATTTTTTTTACTTTAAAAACTATAATTGCAATCATTGACGCACGGCATCGCGCCAACTATATTTAAAAAACGTAGATAAACTTTGCCTGGAGCGCAACTGCACCGTACTAACTATAATTAAACAACGTGGGTAAATTTTGTAATTTAAATTTATCTTATTCTTCTTATTATTTTTTATTTAAAAAAATATATCTCGGCACCGGAATGGTTATAAACATATGTCATTGCGCACTTAAAACTATAGTTTATTAGGCTATTTTTTAATTTAATTTAATTTAAAAAAAGTGGTAGACTAACCTTGAAAAATGCTCTAAGAATAGAGCAGGAAAAAGGGGCGATTTTTCCCCGGGCGTATGTTTAGACAGAAAAGATGTGGACTAGTCTGAGATGCAGATTATGTATGTGGACTATAGAAAGTTTGCATTTGGTTTGGCCAGCTGCTCACTAAATAAAAATTTCTACCATATGATAATGATTTGTTTATACATTGATCTAATCACACTGCACTGTTGCATTTTTTTTAGTTTGATGAAATGTCAATTGAAAAAATCATACTCACAGCAATCTTTGACAAGCGCGAAATCGCCACTTTTTCAATTTGAAGGTTATATTTCTATGTGTAAGAAACAACTATAAATTTGAAAAAGTGGCGATTTCGCGCTTGTCAAAGATTGCTGTGAGTATGATTTTTTAAATTGATATTTCATCAAACTAAAAAACATGCAACAATGCTGTGTCATTAGATCAATGTATAAACAAAACATTCTCATATGGTAGAAATTTTTATTTAGTGAGCAGCTGCCCAAACCAAACGCAAATTTCCTATAGTCCACATAATGTCCATCTCAGCCTAGTCCACATCTTTTCTGTCTAAACATACGCCCGGGGAAAAATCGCCCCTTTTTCCTGCTCTATTCTTAGAGCATTTTTCAAGGCTAGTTTAATATAAGGGAAAGAGCGCTCCGCGCTCTTCCCCTGATAATTATTATTATTATTATAACTATAATTATTGTGTGCAAGAATAAATAAAATTTAATTAATTAGACATCATGTTTTTTCAGCTTTGACATTAATTTAAGCTGTAAACTACATTTTAATGAATCGTTTTATCTTTTGTGTTGGTTGCCCAGGCAAAAAAATAACAACCACATCCACTGCTTGGTTTGGTCGTAAAGTAATTTTAATAATGAGATGTATTTTTATGTTCATCCTTAATCAATTGCTGTAGTTGTTTTTGGCTAACAGGGTTTTCATTCAAACTGGGTCAGAACCGTCTGGCAAAATTTTTCGCCTTTCTAACCCCATTTTTCCACTCTAGGAGACGATCAGCTACTGACAACTATTCCTTTAGTCGTCTGCAATAATGTCCTAATAAAACAATCAAAATTATTTTACTTTGGACAATCTTACAAATGAAATTAAAACTATAGACTATTTTTACCTGATAGCAAAAGTTTTACACTGCACATTAATACAACCTTTTTTTCTAAATGAATCAAACCGTTGACGCCATTGACGAGATACAACTTCTCAAAGTTATTACAGTATGACTATGAGCGTATTTTTGTTGCATTAAAATAAAAAAATTAAACATTGTTGTTTTTACTGCGTTACTTTTGGAAGACAGCAAAACTTTAAAAGTGAAAATAATTTTTAAAAAAAATTAATTGTCAAACTCCAACTTTATAAGGCATGTTTATATGTAAATAGATCTATTAATTTTTTGCATATCTATCTATTTGTACGTAAAGCATCTAATTTCTAAACACAAAAATGAATTATAGATCTTAATTCTAACCTCAAAAATTACTAATTTAAACAGTGTATTATTGTAGAACGCTTGTATTTAGGGAAATGTTGTAATGCATTAGTTTTTTAATCACATGGAGATATTTGCTGTGCACAAAGGAGTTTCAGAAAAGAATCTGATTCTAAATTTTCAAAAAAGGGCTTTAAATTTGGTTTTAATTATTTAATATAGGCAAGTAGCTCGTGTCAGCCATACGGGTTACCGATAATTTTTCCTAGTTTTCGCTGGTTTTGCTAGTTTTTATTTTGCGATTTTTCTATTCATTATTTTGATCAATAAATCGATAACAATTACCTAAATAAAAAAAATGGCTGCTAAGAAAGTTGCGCAATGTTTCCTTCTTTCCAATGAGCCCATGTTTATTTTCGATCAATCAGTAACGAAGGAGGAATATCAATTTTAAGGAATTAGGGTTAGAATAATAATAATAATAATAATAATAATAATAATAATAATAATAATAATAATAATAATAATAATAATAATAATAATAAAAATAATAATAATAATAATAATAATAATAATAATAATAATAATAATAATAATAATAATAATAATAATAATAATAATAATAATAATAATAATAATAATAATAATAATAATAATAATAATAATAATAATAATAATAATAATAATAATAATAATAATAATAATAATAATAATAATAATAATAATAATAATAATAATAATAATAATAAATAAATAATAATAATAATAATAATAATAATAATAATAATAATAATAATAATAATAATAATAATAATAATAATAATAATAATAATAATAATAATAATAATAATAATAATAATAATAATAATAATAATAATAATAATAATAATAATAATAATAATAATAATAATAATAATAATAATAATAATAATAATAATAATAATAATAATAATAATAATAATAATAATAATAATAATAATAATAATAATAATAATAATAATAATAATAATAATATAAAAAATTAATAATCATAATCATAATCATAATTATAATCATAATCATAATCATAATCATAATCATAATCATAATCATAATCAGGGAAGAGCGCGGAGCTCTCTTTCCCTTATATTAAATGGGTTAAGTCACTGCGCGGTTAACCGTTGTTGATGGCGTCATTTAAAATCAACAAAACCTTAAATAGCTATTTAGCCAATTAAAAATCTAAACATTTTACATGACTGAAATATAACCCAAATTTTTCTGATACTAAAAACCTAAAAACTTTTACTTAACATATATGAATTCCATACTAATAAGCTTAATTTGCTTAACTTTTTTGTCGTGTTTTTTTTGGGGTCCCCCAAAAATTTTTTCCTGTGGTAAATATTTTGAACTGATTTTTTGCATGTAGATGTCAAATTGCCGCCTCACCTAAATTTTATTCTCGTATATGCTCTATTGCCCTTAGTTAAACCACTGTTCATGTGAAAAATGACCAATTTTTTTCAAGTTACGCATTGGGTACTAGGGTACTTGTGTGACACTTTTTTTTCTTACTGAATTACCTATTAAGTAACTCTCAGTAAAACACACTTTCTTGTGGTTATTTTTTGAAATCAGTGAAATTTTTTGGAATTAAAAAAGTTAATTCAATCAATACCAATTGTTTTTTCAATAGCCGGTTGTTAAAATGTTTTTAGTAGACCCGTCCCACTGTTCAAAATGCCTAATAAATCAGCGTCAGCGTGACATTTGGAATAAAACAAGTGTAAACTTATCGCAAAATCACCAATGCAAAATTTGGCGGAGTATCCTGGAGATGCAAAAATTAGTAACCACGAGGTAAAATTATTTGAGAATAATATTTTTGTGATCAGCGTAACGGTGAGATTAAAATGACTGTAAATTAGAATGTAATAAATAAAAAAATGAAAATATCACTACTGTAAAGTTTTGGAGGTACCCTAGAAGGGGTGCAAAAATGAGTAAACACCGGTTAAAATCTTTCGTGGGGTGCTATTTTTTATATCAGCATGACCGTGGGATTAAAACAAAAACTAAAAAGTAATAAATAAAGAATGCAAAAATCACCAGTCTAAATTGTACTGCACTTTAACGCCTTGAGCTGAGAAATGAGGTAAAAAAATAAGTGACCACAGGCTAAAAACTTCACCGGTGATAGATATTTTTAGGTACTGTTTAGCCAAGGGACTGAAACTGTTTGGGTTATCTATACTTTCGTATATATAAATATTAGTTTTATCGATGGTGGATAATTACAAATTAATTTTATTGCCCAACTTTAGTTATATGCATTTATTTATTTATTTATTTATTTATTAGTTTACGTACAGTTATCGAACGAACAAATAAGATATGTACACCAAGAAAAAAAATAATAAAAAAATGAATAACGTACATAATATCAAGAATATATAACACAAGAGAATGTCCGACTGTACACTAAATTTTTGACCAAAATTTTGCGGGAAAAGCGGCACTTTTGAATTCGTGTGCGACTTTTCTCGCCAAAATCCGCCATTTTCTGCAAGTTTTCCCGCGCTGCGATTTTTTACACAGTGTTAGTTTTCTCGCAGTAGGGACTGCGACTTCTTTCGCACTCTATGCTGCTTTATTCGCACTTCGATTATTTTCGCACTGCGAGTCGGGCTGCACAACAAAAAAAAAGTGGAGCGAAAATTTTGTGTTTAAATGAGTAAAATTCGTTTTTTTTTACCTTAAGATGTTAAAACTTTTTGGTTTTAATAAAATAAAGTAACTTTCCAACGTTTTAAAATTAAATAAAACAAGTTTCGAAGTGTTTAACTCCATTGAAAACGACTACCAGCGTCTGTATTTTTTTTGTTGCGCAGCCAGACTCGCAGTGCGAAAATAATCGCAGTGCGAATAAAGCAGCATAAAGTGCGAAAGAAGTCGCAATCCCCACTGCGAGAAAACTAACACTGTGTTAAAAATCACAGCGCGGAAAAACTAGCAGAAAATGGCCGATTTTTGCGAGAAAAGTCGCACACGAATTCAAAACGCGACTTTTCTCGCAAAATTTTGGTCAAAAATTTAGTGTATAGTCGGAAATTCTCTAGTGTTATATATTCTTGACTAATAAAACAGCTGCACAGGTAATACAAAAAAATTACTGCTAATGTACAGCATAAACAAAGTTAAAATGATTCAAGAAAAGAGTTTGAACTTTTAAGAATCGGTTGATTTGCCGTTTGTTTGCACACCAAAAAATCTGTCGGATTCGGAAACTATCTAAATGAGCAGAAATATGATCGGGTTTGGGTGTTATTATCAACCAAAAGAAAACTAATTTTATTTGGAAATGTGATATCATAAATTTCTAACATTCTTTCGGGCACAGACATGGGATTTTACCTATAAAATGTTAATGCTGCTGCGAACCCATAAGATTCCTTATTTTATACGCCTGTCAAAATCTGAAAATAAATTCTAAATCAAAAGAAAAAAACAGACTCTTTTAGGAAGGCATAATTTTTTGAATTCGTTCAGATCGTTCATCGTTTAGTTTGTTGATAATAATAAACATATGAAGATTTACACTAAATGCAAATTATAAAATTTTTCAAAATTTGAGACAAAAATAAAAACAAAATTTGCATAAATACAATTAATTATTATTGCAGAAAATAACGATCAAGTTTTGTTTTAAAGATTGTAATTGATTTTGAAGAAACAATATCAATGGGTAATTTGTTCCAGGCAGATACAATTCTGTGAGTAAAAAAATGTTTGGTTATATTTAATCTAGTTTTTTTCTGTTTTAGCTTGAAACCGTTATTTCTGGTTTTTGTAAATTTTTCAAAGCTGAAAAAATCTTCACGTTGAATATCGACTAAGTTATTATTAATTTTATAATATAAAACTAAATCACATTTTTCACGTCTTAATTTTAAGCTTTCAAGTTTAAGTTCTGAAAGTCAGTCATTATAAGACACTTTAGAGAAACAAAAACAAGCATATAATCGTCTGGTAAAGACACGTTGTACATTTTCCACACATTTTTCATTTTTCTTAAGGTATGGTGACCAAACAAATGGTTCAAATTCTACCAATGGCCTTTGTGGAAACTTTATAAGCATGTAGCATAGTTTCATATCACTAAAAGTAAATGCTCTAAGCAACACTGAGATTCTACGTAGAGCTTTAGACGCTATTTCAGAGCAATGATCAGAAAATGTCAGATAATTGCTGACCAGTACACCCAAATCCCAAACCCAATCATTATCTGATTGGGTTTTATTAATTTTTACAATTTAAATCGCAAAAATCTGTAAAAAATGCTTTGTATTTATTTTTTTTAGATTATTTGTCATGAAGAAATATAAAAACTTCTTATTGTTTATATTCTTCGGTATCTCAGTTTGTCAAGCCAATGAAGGTAAACATTTTAAATATAAATAAATTTAAGAAAACAACAAATTTTAAAAATACGTCGAAATACTAAACAAGTTAAGATCCATAATAAAGTACAGTATTTGACTTAATAACAAATTAAATTATGTAAAAGAATCACCGTTAGGCTGTATCAAGAATACATAACAAAGAATGTATCACTGTGTATTAAATTTCTTTTCTATCCGTTTATTGCTTGACAAAAATTTAATCACGGATAGAGATAAAATTTAATACACAGTAATACATTTTTTGTTATGTATTCTTGACTGTATTAATTAACTGCCCATTACCGTTTTTTCATCCCTCTTGTGAAGTTTCATAGTGAAGAACTATGCTATGAGTACTCGGAGTAATACTGGAGTTCTTCTTAAGGTCTCTCCGGACAGTTTTCACTTGACAGCGTTCAATAAGGAACCCGTTTAAATACAGAGCAAAAATTATTTTTTGTTTACATATAATATATTTTATTATTTATTGTAATTATAGAGCATTATAATATTTTAAAATATCCCAATGACGAAAATTCGAATGAGGGGAAAAAGTAGGAGAAAACAAATGCGGTTTTAATATTTACAAATATATTTTTTTGTTTTGATTCATTAAAAAATTATTAAAAAATCTAAAAAAATTAATATTAAATAAAAAATGTGGCAAGGAAAATAAGTTCACAGTGAGAATCGATCCCTCGACCTCAAAAATTTTAACAGTGGTAGTCCGGAAGTCTCTACCTGACTGCGCCACATTGCAATCTGCTCTACTGATCTAAAACAGGTTTATGAACCCACGGCCTTTATTAAATCTAAAATATGCACACACAACTAATTAACAGCACAAGAGCTATTATAGCAGTTTAAAAATCATATATTACTTACATTATATTACTTTAAAAATCATATATTATTAAAAATCATATTCATATATTTCAATAAAAACATACTATTGGAGCTTTAAATTTCACCAAATTATATTAAATTCACGTTTCGCCGCAATTTTGAGAAAATTAACCCCCATTTTTTTTACGGAAAATCGTATATTAAACAATAAATACAAAAATATTTTCATTAATTTTTAGGTACGTGAAAAACAGTAACGGACTAACGGTGCCTTTTTATTGGAAGTACTTTTTTAATAAATACTGAGTAGTGAATATTTTTAAGGGTTTAAAAAAATTTCGTTGCAATTTGATGTTTAATATCAATTATTTCAACTACTACCAATAATATACTGAATGTGCACTTTATAATCGCGGTATTTCTGCCTTTTATGGAAATATTTCTGTATTTCACGAAATCTCGTATGCCGAAAATCGCGATTTTGTATACTTAAGAAAACTTAAAAGTCCTTAAAAAATACTATTTGCAGTGCAGCCACAAAAACGATACATCCGCACTGCTTTTTTTTTGAAAGTGGCTAAAGGGGTTTATCGGTTTCTCACACTGTAAATGTTCGCTGTGTTTAATCTGTAACTGCAGCAGTGTTTTATGAGTGGTACACCACTCTTGACTCACTTATGTTGCTAGTAATATATAGAAGAAAGATTTTATTTATTTTATTTTATTTATTTATTTCTAACAACCAACGAATATAACAAAATAAAATATCGAATCAATTAGCAAACCGATCACAGTAATAATATAGTATAATAATATAATATAATAATATCTTTATATTTGCATGTTTACACAGTCTGCTAGGTCATTGATGTAAATTAAAAAGAGAAACGGCCCTAAAACAGAACCTTGAGAAATTGAACTGGTAACATCAAATGAAGAGGATTCTTGGTCATTAACTATTACTTTGAAGCTTCGTCCAGTTAAAAAAGACTCAATCTATTTCAGAAATCTTCTAGTTACTCCATACTTTTCTAATTTATACAAAAGTTTTTTGTGCGAAACCGTTTCAAACGCCTTCGCAAAATCTAAATAGATTATGTCTGTACTCTTTTTGTTTTTCAAAGCTAAAGTCCAATCGTTAAAGGTTAGTAATAATTGCAAAATGGTTGAACTCTTACCCTTGAAGCCAAATTGGTACCTAGACAAGACATTTTAAAAAAAGACTGAGAGTTCATCTTTAACCATTTTTTCCATAACTTTACATGCAAAAGAAGTTAACGAAATTGGACGATAGTTTGATTTATTGGACTTAGATCCTTTTTTTATACAGAAGAGTTATCAAAGCAAATTTCCAATCAAAAGGCAAAACACCAGAATCGAAAGATAATTAAAACAAATGGGATAATGGTTTGGCAATAACACAAGCTATTTTTCTAAAAAAATATGCAGGAAATCCGTCAGGGGTTTTAGAAGTTTTATTAGGAAGACGTTTTATAGCTGACAAAACTTTGGGTGCATTTCTGCTAAATTTGCCAAAAATGCCAAAAAGGTGCATTTCTGCTAAATCGCCAACAACGCGTAATAATAGGTGACTATCACTCATCGCTTACTAACGTTATTTCAGGAGTGCCACAAGGCTCTGTTCTTGGGCCTCTTGTGTTTTTATTATTCATAAATGATTTAACTGATGAAATAAAAAACGTGTCGTGCAAATTGTTTGCAGACGACGTTAAATTGTTTCAGGTTCGCAAACATAATGAAACCAATTTTTTGTTGCAAAATGATCTTCACCGTTTAGAATTATAGGCGCAAAAGTGGCAGTTAAACATAGCAGAGCACAAATGTAGTTTAATTTATATGGGTAAACAAAACTCTAAAATTCCGTTGATGATTAAAGGCAAGGAGCTGACAGTTGAAACTAAAACAAGGGATTTGGACATTATTGTAACTTCAAGTCTAAAGCCAAGCGTTCATTGTAACATAATGGCCAAAAAAGCACTTTCAATAATTAACATGCTCTTTCGTTCTTTTCAAACAGCAAATCTAAATTCACTTTTGACTGCATTCAAATCTTTTGCGAGACCTATACTTGAGCACGCTAGTCAAGTTTGGTCGCCTTATTTGCTTAAAGACATAGATAAATTAGAACATGTTCAGCGCTATTTTACACGAAGATTATTAAAAATATGTGACCTGCCTTAGGAGTTTAACTACAAACAAAGGCTAAAATTTCTTAAAATAGATTCACTTGAAGTACGTAGAATTCGTTTTGATATGATAATGTGTTTTAATATAATAAACAAAAAAAAACAATTTAAATTTTTATGATTTTTTTGAATGGGGACGTTTTAAAGGCAAAATAACCATGAATTGAAATTATTTTTGCCAAAAGCTAAAAACAATATTAAAATGTTCTCTTTTTCTTCTCAAAGTGCAACATACTGGAACTCATTGCCAAAAACTATTGTCAATGTTACAACCTTGAAAAATTTTAAATCTCTGATTAATAAGGTCAGTTTTGATGAATTTCTCAAATTTGATAGACACATGATATAAATAGCCATAACGGCTCTTTGTGTTCTCTCCCTTTATTATACTTTTCCAATGTGTTTCAGTTTAGGACTTTTTGGGTGTGTATTTTTATTTTAAGTGAATTTTAGTATTAGTAACATGTAAATCATAAGGGATCCTAACCTCATGGCCCACCGAACCAAAGTGACTTTCTATAAAATTGTATTTATGTTATTTCATTTTATGTTTATATGTAATCAATTTTTTTTATATACCAATACTGCTTCGTGTTTTTAAGTATACATAAAGGTTTTTCATTTCATTTTTCATTTCATTTCATTTCATTTCAGGTGATTTATTAAAATGGATCTATTCATTTTACATGGGTGCAGGCAAAAAGTCGTTATATGTAATTCATATTCATCATTCAGCAAAGTAGTTTTAGGTGTTCAACAAGGATCTGTACTTGGCCCATTATTTTTTTACTTTACATTTACGATCTTCCAAAACAATTATCAAATATTATCTGCAAACTGTTTGTTGGTGATGTGAAGCTCTATTAAATTAGGCAAAAAACCCAAAACAATACTGAATTATAGACAACAATAGATAATCTTATTAATTGGGCACAAAAGTGGCAACTAGAGATTGCATTTCAAAACTGTTCCGTTATGCATATTGGATATGAAAACCGAAAATTAGGACTAACAATTAACAACATTCCATTAAAGGTTAAAAAAAGCTAAAGATTCAGGTGTTCCAATGACTTGTAACTCTCAAACCATAGTAATAAAATTGCATGTAGGGTATCTGACTTAATTTCGGCCAGGCCTTAATTTCGGCCAGGCCTTAATTTCGGCCACCAATTTAGGGTGTTAGAAAATTGGCTTATTTTTAAAACACAAAAAAACTAGCACAAAAGTAACTGGATGAATGTTGAATAAAGTGGTTTTGCAAAATTTTTTTATTTGTGTTATTCTGCATTATCAACATTTTCATACAAAAAGTGAATTTTTTGTGATTTTCTGCATTTTTGCTTTGTGTTTAAACTGCATTAAATTTTGAACGAAGCACTATATAACCTTAAAATAACTTCTGTTTAGGGCTCAAAATTGTTAATTTTCATGTTTTGATATATTCTTCAAAATCACTTTGCAATGCGATCAACTAACTACGCATTTTAAGATTTCATTAATGTCGGCCACTTTAAAATTTAGGTGAAAGAACATGCATTTATTGCTGTTTTTAAATATCATCGTACTACCGTATTTATAAAAAATTTTTTTTTTACTCGTTTGACTTTTTTTGACGTTTTTTTAAGCCAAAAAAAATTCAACAAAAAATATAGGTTATTAAAACTTGTTTTTTAAGGTTCTGATTTAATTATATATTAAATCTTGCTAATAATTATTAAAATGTTCAAACGGGAAAAATTAAGTTATATGTACCAAGAACAATACCTAAAGATAAATTTGCAACCTTTAAAAATTTTTATTGTTCAGTTTGGCAATAGTTATATCCAGTTTTTGCTAGGTGGCCGAAGTTAATGGATCGCGCCTTAATTTTGGCCACTATAAAAAAACTTCTAAACCTCCACTGATCTTTAAGTTTAACAGAAATTTTAAAATTTTGCACTGGAATAACAAAAATAGTTATCGTTTGATTTTTAGACCAAATTTTGGGCCGATTGTAAAAACCAGAAAAAACTTATTAAAAAAAATAAAAAAGGTGGCCGAAATTAAGTCAGTTACCCTAATGCATATAAAATAGCAAATATAATTTTTAGAAGCCTTCAAACATCTAACGCAAATGCAGTTTTGATTGCAAACATGGCGTATGTGCACCGAATCATGGAGTACTGTCCTTAAGTTTGTTCACCATACCTTTGTAAAGACATAAATACTTTAGAAAATGTTCAACGTTATTTTACAAGAAAATTGCACATTAGATTAGACAGTTATTTGACACGCCTAAAATTATATAACTTAGAATTATTAGAAAAAAGAAGAATTAAGTTTGATTTAAATTATGTTTTTGCATTATAAAAAAAATAACAGACCTTAAATTTGACGATTTTTTTCATGGGGCTGCTTGCTATACAAGTAAAAACGATCAAAATCTAAGACTAAAAGCTCCTCAATAAAAAAAATGTTATATTCATACAGCTCCGGCGTTACCAAATAGTGGAACTATCTTCCAGCTAATATAGTTAATTTAATTTCTCTACAAAGTTTTAAGAACAAAGTTAAAAAACAAGATTTTAACATCTTTCTAAAATTAGTAGCCGAAAAGCTCTTGTGTTCTTCCAGAGCTCCGTCCTTTAAATAAGCGATTTTAAGCTTATTTAAGCTTGAAATACACTTGAAATTACTCTATCTGCATTTTAAGACTATTTTTGTCGTTTTATATAAGTTTAAAAAAAACTCAGTTTACAAAAAAATTTTGACAAAATAATCTTTAGCACCACTTTTTATTTATTCGTAAAATTAGCACAAAAACAGGGCGAAGCTCCGAGCTCTGGGCTCCGGAGCTCTGTGGGTTGCTCTAAAGCTCTGGGGATTGCTCCAAAGCTCTAGGGGTTGCTCCGGAGGTTCTAAAAGCGGACCTCAGTTCTGCAGCTCCGGAGCTCCGGTAACATTACTAGTCCTTTATTTATTCCTTTAAAGAAACATTTTTTGATTGGTTATATCCCACTTAGCGTTATAATATAATATGCATCAGTATTATTGTATGGATTCTGATTAATTCCTGATTTTTGTGTTTTAATTGATTTTAATTACATGTTCATATAGATCCAATTTTATATTTTTGGTTTTTTAAATAAAGGTTTCATTCATTCATTGTAAAACAAATCATTGTTTTGGAAAAAAACTAAGAAAACTACGATTTTTTTTAATTTTATTTTTTTTCTTTTTGTACCCCCTCTCGTACAGTAAAAGACGTTTTTTTTAACACTATTCTAGTATATACGAATAAAATTAACGTAAATTAAATGTAACGTTTGCGAGATGTGTAAATTTTTTACCAGTCTTAATTATTTTTAACCAAACTGTAGGATGCATCTGCGGGTATATGTAAAAGACGTGTTGAATATGCGCCGCCAAATCTGTCGCCAAACTGCCGCCATTTAAAAACTGAGGTTTTAACTCCGTTATATGTAATTAAATATTGTTAATCTTATATTTACACCTTTAAACAATTTTTTATGATACAATAAACTGTTAATCTTTTTTTTATTCTACAAAAACATGAAAACAAAACCGAGTTGTTTTTCTTTATGGAGATCTCCTTTTTAGAAAGTGCGTTCCTAAGCCGAAGCGAAGCCTTAAAAACAGCCTAACTTTAACAAATAGCTGTGCGAAGAAAGTTTAGGTTGTTTTTAGGCTTTCCTTAGGCTTAGTAACGCGTAAACTTAACCTTAAAAAAAGTGGAGTAAAAAAAGTCGAGTAAAACCGAGTTTATATTTATAACACCATTTTGTAAATTTTAAAGTTAGAAAAATAAACTATAAATTAGTTAAAACCGTCTTATTATAATTTTTTTTACTTTAACGCCTTAGTTCCTAAATGGCGGCATTTGGCAATTTGGCGGCGGTTTGGCGGCAGTTCGGCGGCAGATTTGGCGGCGCACATCCAACACGTATGTAAATGTTACTAAACGTTATGTATATTTAGATTTTTATGTCATTACTCAATCCTGGTCGGCTCCATTTGTATTTTATCAAGAGACTAATATATTAAACGCAGCTGACTGTTTAAAAATTTGCCAATCTAGACAAAAGTGTAAAACGGCCCACCATCGCACAAATGGTAAGAAAAAATGCACAAAATATCATTAATAAATTAATTTAAAAAAATAAGACGATTTGCAACACGTAAAAACTAAGTTAGACTAGCTTTGAAAAATGCTCTAAGAATAGAGCAGGAAAAAGGGACGATTTTTCCCCGGGCGTATGTTTAGACAGAAAAGATGTGGACTAGGCTGAGATAAATATTATGTGGACTATAGGAAATTTGCATTTGGTTTGGGCAGCTGCTCACTAAATAAAAATTTCCACCATATGATAATAATTTGTTTATACATTGATCTAATCACACAGCATTGTTGCATGTTTTTTAGTTTGATGAAATGTCAATTTAAAAAATTCATACTTACAGTAATCTTAGACAAGCGCGAAATCGCCACTTTTTCAATTAGAAGGTTATATTTGTACGTGTAAAAAACAACTAAAAATTTGAAAAAAGTGGCGATTCCGCGCTTGTCAAAGATTGCTGTGAGTATGATTTTTTTAAATTGACATTTCATCAAACTAAAAAACATGCAACAATGCTGTGTGATCAATGCATAAACAAATCATTATCATATGGTAGAAATTTTTATTTAGTGAGCAGCTGCCCAAACCAAATGCAAATTTCCTATAGTCCATCATCTTGTAATACGCCCGGGGAAAAATCGCCCTTTTTCCTGCTCTATTCTTAGAGCATTTTTCAAGGCTAGTCTACCACTTTTTTTGAATTAAGTTAAAAAAATAGAACAATAAACTATAGTTTTAGCTGCGCAATGACATATGTTTATAATCATTCCGTTGGCGAGATATACTTTTTAAATAAAAAATAATAATAAGAAGAAGATGAATTTAAAATGACACATGTTTATAATCATTCCGTTGGCGAGATATACTTTTTTAAATAAAAAATAATAATAAGAAGAAGATGAATTTAAATTACAAAATTTACCCACGTTGTTTAATTATAGTTAGTGCGGTGCAGTTGCGCTCCAGACAAAGTTTACCTACGTTCTCTAAATATAGTTGGCGCGATGCCGTGCACCAAATAATAAGAAGATGATGAACATGAATTACAAAATTTACTCACGTTCTCTAAGTATAGTTGGCGCGGTGCCGTGCGTTAAATTGCAGTATGGCACCCCGCACCACCGATGATTACCGGCGCGTGGCGCTCCCGCGCCACCGACGCTTATTATTATTTTTTAATAAATAAAACTTTGAATTAATTTTGTCATCAGTAATGCAAAAATTAAAAAAGTACTCTGTTGTTTTCGCCGTTTTCCGCGCGGTTAAAGCAGATGGCGCTGGGAACTGGTTTCGTTTCTGCCACCAATTAAAACCGGTCTACTTTTTTTGTGCAGTTTCTATGAGGAGATGTTGGTTGTCTGCTCTGTACAATCCTTATTGTTGCAAAAAGGCTAGTGTTATTGTGCGGTTGGGAGTTTTTATTTGTCTATTTTTCAAATTTTTTATTTTGATCAATAAATCGATAACAAGGACCTAAATGAAAAAAGTGCTTCCTAAGAAAGTTGCGTAATTTCTTCTTCTTTCTATTGAGCCCATGTTTATTTTTGATCAATCAGTAACGAATGAGGAATATCGCTTTTAAGGATGGAGCGTTGGAATAATAATAATAATAATAATAAGAAGAAGAAGAAGAAGAAGAAGGTTCTGAATTTTAAAATTTACCCACGTTCTCTAATAATGGTTGGCGCGGCCCCACGGGGCTAAATCGCCCCGTGGCGCTCCCGCGCCACCCATGATTTCGTCATAGCTTTTTTTAATAACTAAAGTGCTAATTTTTGCGTGTGACAGACAATAATATTTTTCTGAGTCGAACAAATAGCTTAATTTATAAAGGAAATCAATTATTATAAATGTGTTTATTTTTAAATTATAAAATTTAAAAGCTCTGCGTTAAAACTTTATGGCAATAGCAGGTAAAAAAGGCGCATTTTCTTATTGAAAACGTAACATTGTTTCAAGCTGTAGGAAACGCATTACGTGCTCGGAACCGTCGTGTCGCGGAACCGTCGTGTCGCACCCTGGGATCGCCGTGTCGTACCTCCTCGGGACCGTCGTGTCGTAGACCCGGCGTATCTTAGTGTATAGTAGAGAACCTGACTTAAAACTGAGGGCTAAGTTTAACATTGCGTTCAGCAACGCTTTTCGCCTTCACAATCACATAAATCAAAGGTAGATAATACAATCATCCGGGACAAAGGTGTGACATTTATGTTTAACAAACGCGGCCATGCGAAAGACAACCAGCGGACCGACGGGTGTCATCGTGAAGGGGTCCGCTTCGTTTTAGTCCCGCTTCGTTTTAGTCCCGCTTTGTTTTAGTCCCGGAAAAAAATCACTGCGAGCTTTGTTTCAGTCCCGCTT